>CAJHNH020005161.1:0-12500 GCA_905116865.2 Candidula unifasciata
CGTCCTGATGTCACTGGTGCATGTCTTCCTTCTTCATTCTTGGTGTTTCCTGTTCGTTCTGTCTCCCTTTGATCTGGCTAGGCGTATCTCGAAGGGAGAGCGAGCTTCCAAAACACAACGACCTTTCGGCCACCATTTATTGTTTTAAAATTTTGAGTATTTTAATTTTGCCAAAAAGTACTGAAAAACAGTTTTTGAATGTGAATAGTTCCGAGATGTGATAATTTTCGCGTGTGACCATAGTGGTCTTATAGTTGTCTTCTGTAATATGAACGGGTTAGTCATGTAATGGATATGTGTGTGAGAGTTTGTGTGGAGTCTTAAGCGGGTCCAGTCGTCATTTGTTATTATGTGATCGGTTGAGTTGATAGCTAAGCTCCGGTGTACGTAAATACCATATAACCGGACCGTCCAGCTCACGCTTTGAGATCCCAAATGATCGGCGATAAGAATTGTTGTGGCATGTTGGGCAACGAACTCAAGTGCTCTCTGTGGGAATGGGTTGGGGGGTTAAACTCATAGTGCATCCGAAAGAGTTAGGGGAAGGTGGGGGGAAGGGGAGCGGGAGGCCATTCAGTCAATTCTCGTCGTTGCCGTCTTGCTGGATTCTAGCGTGGCTTTTTGCCGGACTATGTGTATCACGTTACCAACCTTTGCTATCATCCCAGTGATGGGGGTGGTATTGGAGGTTATGCGTTCTAGTCCTGTCATTATCGAGTCACTTGTATTCCCTATTTGCTGTCAGTAATATTTTGTTATGAGTCCTGTCGGTCATGTGCATGTTGTATGCATGCTGTTGAGTGGGATGGTTTTGTTTATGAATCCGGAGTATATGGACGCACCCCACTAGGTGTATGCGTACATGCACTCGAGTACTCATACATGCAGACAACACTACATATTTGTACGTCCTTTCATACTTATACGTGTGTGCTTCGACAAGGGCCTACAAATAAATGGGAGTGTGTTAGCAGGGCATTATCATTCAACGTGAGCAAAAAATGCTTGCACGACGGTCCCTGGTCTTCTTAATGTTCACTGACTGTAAACTTCAACCGAAACGTCTGGTTGTTTATCCCTTTCTGGACTTTGGGCTTATCCAGAACTTGAGTGTTGTATGTACATCCGTTTTACAGGTCCATATTATTTTGTGTGCAGACTGTTGGTTTCTCAGATCTCAGGCAGATGCACTCCTACTTCAAAAGAAACAGCCCTAAATAGTCACCTCTTGCAACATGTCTATTAGGGAGCGGTGGGTCTTTTCTTTGTTCTCTCAAAACGGGCCCTAGAACCCACACGGGAAAGTTCCAGTAAGAACAAAGTCTAGTGTCCTTCCCACATAACACGGGTCATTGCTTTATACATTCAAGTGATATGCTACGATGGATGTCGCCGTCCCTCATCATCATCATCATTGTCATCATCATCGTCATTGTCATCATCATCGTCATTGTCATCATCATCATCATTGTCATCATCATCATCATCATTGTCATCATCATCATCATCATTGTCATCATCATCATCATCATCGTTATCATCATCATCATTGTCATCATCATCATCATCATTGTCATCATCATCATTGTCATCATCATCGTCATCATTGTCATCATCATTGTCATCATCATCGTCATCATTGTCATCATCATCGTCATCATTGTCATCATCATCATCATTGTCATCATCATCGTCATTGTCATCACCAGCTGCCTTTTCCCATGGAATCATTTCCATGGCTCTGTAAATCTAAGACCAGTTTGTCGTGGAGCAATGTTATTTTCTGTATTACTGAACGCCGTCTTGAACAGTTCAGCATAATTTTTCTATCGGCCAGTTTCTCTCTCTGTTACTGCTGATCTCCCCATTATTTTCTGTAGCTGCGTGCACTGTTCTAATTCCATTAGCTTCTCTCTCTCTTCCGTCGGCTCTGTGACTAAGTCGATGCGAACTTTCGCAATGTCGGGATGCCGGGTTCGATCCTAGCTGCGGGCTGTGCGCCTTGCATTGGTTTCGACAGTGGTATCAAGTAGGGCTGTACCGAATAGTGATTTTCACTATTCGGCCGAATACGAATAGCTGGACCAACTATTCGGCCGAATACGAATACGAATAGTAAATCATCATCATCAGGCGCTTTGCCGACTGTCATAGGCGATTATGCCTCTCCACAATCTGCGATCTTCTGCAGCATGTATTAGTTCGTGTGCTAACACACCTCTATGCTATGCAACAAGACTGTCAGAAATCTTCTCTCGTTGTCTTCCTCTATCCCTCCTTTCACATATTTTTCCAGTATATTGTTCCATTTTCTCTCATCTTATAACATGGCCGAAAAATGATGACTGTCTCCTTCTGATGTCTGTGACAATTTGTCTTCGGGCTCCCGCCTCTTTCAAAACCTCTTGGTTGCTCTTTTTGGCTGTCCAAGATATTCTAAGCATTCTTCTGTAAAACCACATCTCTGAGGCCTCCAGAAATTGTTTGGCCTGACTACCGATTGTCCAGGACTTACAGCCATATGTTAAAACTGGATGTATGTAGCAAGCAAGAATTCTTTTTCTAACCTTTAATGACAAAGATATATTGCATAAGATTTCTTTATTTTATAAAATGCAGTTTTTGCCTATCCTTTTCTGTTTCTTATTTCAGTAATGCATCTTCCATCTGATGTTATCCGTATGCCCAGATACAAAATTTCTGTACTTGTCCCAAAACAAAACCATAGACTTTTATTACACATTTAGGAATAATTATTTTCTATGATACCACCATTACTTCTGCCTTCCCACTATTCAAACTGGGGCCCATTCTCAGACTTTCGTGTATAAAATAGAGCTAAAAAAATTATCCATAATGTCCAATGTACGCTGAAATTTTACTTCACAAAATGTAGTACAGAATAGTAATCATTTAAAAACATTTCATGTTTTGCATCTTTCAATCAGTCAGTCTGTGGTAACTAATACCTAGGAATGAAAGTATTCTTCGTTTTATAACAAGTAACTAAACTTGTAAATTGTCACTGACAGCTTAGTAAATTTATTAAAGCGGCATTAGCTTTCAAAAACGTTCCATGTTGTCATAGGAATAAACTCACAGGGAGCAAGTACAGCGGGGATCTACAGTCATCAGTAGAAATTATCCTCTTTCGACACACGTTTCGGCCCACGATTCCTAAACGTATTCGGAGGTGGGCCCACCTGAGTTCATGAAGCTCAGGGCTGCTTCCCCGCCGCACAGAATTACCGGATGGTGTTATACTTTCGGCCAGAGACAAGACGACTTGGTGGTTTCGAAGGAGGTACTGTGAGATAAGAAGCCGCCGCGACAGCGTAATTAGAACAGTCCGCATGCCTGGACGACCGAGCGACAAGCTTTACTTTGGTTTACCGGACACATGTTGGACTTTTGATAGCAGTTGGCAGAGAGACACTGGCAGACAATTCGTACACGATGGACTTTTCAAAGGGATAAGAAACTCTTTTCCACTAGATACCCGGACCAGCTCACCGAGGCCCGTCCCCTACGTTGTTGCGCTGCGTCCAAAGCCAGCTGGATGCCCTTTCGGCCACCTCACCAAGTTTTTTGAGTGCCCGTTTCCGTTCATTACCGCGCAATCCTAATTCTTTCACCACATTGTAGAGCGAAGTGGAAACGAGGCCTCTCGCTCCCACTTCGACGGCAAATACCCGCACTGTGTAAGCCTCGTTTCTCCTCAAACCGGCTGCTAAATCACTGTACTTTTCGAGCTTGTACAAGTGATTCTCCTCCATACGCGACTCAAACGGGACCGTCAACTCAATCAGGATGAGTTGCCGTTTTTTTTTTTTGCGCTGAATGGAGAACGATGTCCGGTCGCAGACCGGTTTTACGGATCAACTCGGGATACCGTTCATGTCCTGGCAGATCAACCGCCAGTAACCAGTCCCTCGCAGAGTCTAGCGCAGATGGAGCGAATGCGTTTTTGTTGACCTTACCAATCGAAACCTGCCCAGCCTTGAGGAAACGAATGGGGGCGATACTAGAACTGGCTCTGGCGTTAGCCCTCATTCTAGCCTGGTCGACAACGGCTGCTAACTCCTTTAGCACCTTGTTGTGGCGCCAGGTATATCGGCCTTGACCTAGGGCTTTCCTGCACGCGGACAGGACGTGCTCAAGAGTTTGTTTTTGATTTGCACAACGGGCAAGTCGGATCGTTGGTCGCAGACCATTTTAACCATGTTGACACCGGACGGTAATACATCGTACGCCGAACGAACGATAAAGCTCAGTCGCAGCGGGGTCATCCGCCAGATCTCACCCCATGTGAGTATTCTAGGCAATGCGCTCTCCAGGCTGACCCAATGGCCCTGCTGCGACTGTTGGGCTGCTTTCTGGACCCGAACCTCGTTTTCGTTGTCTCTCACCGTTTGTATCACCATGTCTCGGCGCTCTTTGGCTGAGGCCTTTGACCACCAATTGACTTTCCCGTGCCCTAGGCCTCGACGGTCGGTTTGTGTGTAACCCATCACCTCCTTCAATTTTAGTGCGTTCTGAGCAGATTCAATCGCATCGAGGACTCTCCACTTCTGGCCAGTCTTTAGAGCGGGCTGGACAGCGATGACATTTGGGTCTGAGGACTCGCGCAAGAGCATGGCGAGCCTAACTTTGCCGACTTTAAACTCTTCGGTTATTGACTTGAACGGAAGTACCAGCTTAGCCTGTTTACAATACAGAGCCACGTCGGTCAGACAAGGCGGTGCACCAATCCACTTTCTTAAGGCTGTGTTGATTTTCTTTTCCATGGCTTCAACTGCAGTCATCGTCACCTCGTAGACTAGCAGTGGCCATAGAAGCTTCGGAATCAACATGAATTGGAGACACCATACCTTGAATTTTCCGACCAGCCTGCATCGCTCGATCGCGAGCAGGCCTGTAGCCAGTGACTCATGTATTCGCCGGACTTCCGCTCTGTCAGATAACTTCGAATCGTAAACGCGACCGAGACTCTTCACCGGTTCCTCCAGAACCGTAGGGATCTTGTTCCTTGCCACCGTAAAACTGATCGCCGACACTTTGCCCTTATGGATTGACAGACTCCTCGACTTCTGCGGTTTGAACTGCATACCGCTCCATTGGACCACCGCGTCCAATCTATTCAGGATCGTGCGGGCAGACTCCTCGCTGCCCGTTATAATAGTCGTGTCATCCATAAATGCGCGCAGTGGCGGCAACCAGTGATCCCCTATTTGAAGGCCCAGTCCGTAGCCGGCCGCCCCGTCCAACATGATCTGCATTGCCATGACAAACAGTATAGGTGAGATCGTACACCCCATAGCAATCCCAATCTGCAACTCAGTCCACCTCGTGGTAAACGTCGAGGTAGAGAAGCGCAAAGCGAACTTAGAGAAATATTGCTCGACCATTTGACTGATCTGTGTCGGTACGTGAAACATGCGAAGGGCTCGCCACAGTAGCCTATGGGGGACTGCCCCGTAGGCGTTGGCTAAGTCCAACCATATAACGTGCAAATTGGTTCTCTCATGCTTGGCTCTCTGGATAGCCTCCCAGATCATGGTCGCGTGTTCAAGGCACCCAGGAACGCCTGGAATGCCACCCTTCTGAACACTCGTATCTATGTACTTGTTAGTCATCAGATACTGTGTGAGCCGGCGAGCCATGACTGAGAAGAATATCTTACCCTCAACATTCAACAGCGAGATGGGCCTGAATTGGGAAAGACTCTTCGAGTCCTGCTCTTTGGGAATGTAGACCCCATTTGCCTTTGACCACTCTGGACATATGTGATTGCGGATCCACGCTTGTCTCAACAAGACGTGAAGCATTTTTAGGATTTTCGGGCAACGCTTGTAAAGAACGTACGGAACACCGTTCGGACCTGGGGCAGACTTGCCGCTGGCTTTTTTCACAACGTCCTCAACCTCAGACCAAAGGGGAGGTACCAGTTTAAATGGTACCTTCGGCACCGAAGGCTGTTTGAGTCCGCTAAGGATCTCTGGATTGTCATCAAGAGGCTCTCTCCTCTTCTTATCAGAGTACATCTTGCTTAGATGTAGCTCAAGTTCTTTCTGACTGACAACCAGAGTCCCAGACTTCGGTTGCTCGAATAGACCTCGGGCAAACTGATACGGGTCCCTAAAGAATTTCTCTCGCTCCCTTTTAGTTCTTCGTCTGTTGTTACAGAAACGCTCGGCGCGACAGAGGGCACTGTGTTTGTTCTTTAAATGCACCCACACTTCGTACAGCCCCTCCCGTTCGCTGCCCGTAGCGGCTTTGAACTGTTTTCTGAGGGCATTCTTGTCTGCCCGACACTTCAGAATGTCCCTCTGCCTCCTGCTAGTATTCTGCTTGGCACCCGGCTGTGCCTTAACTACTGTCCCGAACTCGCGGGAGCAGTGTTCATATATTACATCACCAAATTTAGTAAGCTTGTCGCCTAGCGACTTCTTGTTTAGAGTTTGTTTAAGTACCTCACATAATGTAGCCTCCAACTTACACCACACCACCTTCTCGCTCGCAGGTGTCAGCATTAAGGCAGCTTCTTGTCTCACTGAAGGTATTTCCAGCTGTACTAAACAGACGTTTACTTGGTACGCTCGTAGGTGGTGCACAAAGATAACGCTTGACAGTATGAACCAAGGTGGAACATCTTAATGTGTTTATTTTCCACCGGTCCAGAAACGGGTGTAAGGTAACCACTATTCGTATTCGGCCCGACCTCAACTATTCGGCCGAATACCGAATAGTTATTAGGTCCACTATTCGGCCCGAAACGAATACGAAGCGAATATTCGGTACAGCACTAGTATCAAGCCGACCGCCCAGAAGCATTTTCCTCATCATACGACAGCTTGGTTTATTTGTAAAAGCTGTCTTGTAATGCTGGTCTATTTTTGATGACTGGTTATTTTTCCTCTGGGTTGGGGGGAAGGAGGGGATGATCAAAAGTGCAAATTGTGCGGAGTCCTGGGGATGGTCGACGTGGCTGGGGAGTTCGTGCTTTTTGCGACGCTCCCGAAAGACTGCTAGTCTTTTCCATGGTGACAGTTCCCGTCATATGGGATAAAAATCCAATGACATGAAGTCGATGCTCCCGATTTTAGTCTTCGTTTTAACATTTCATTATTTCACTTCGGAATGAAGTCGGAGTGCATCTGCCTGAGAGGAAAGGAACCAACAGTCTGTATACAAAAAAGTCAGATCTGTAAAACGGATGTACAAGCAACACTCAGGTTCTGTGACAAGACTAAAGTCCACCACTTATAGCCAGTGAACGCGAATGCATCATAATCATATGGTCTTTATGAAACTGCCCACACTTTGTGCCACTGAAAGGAAGAAGTCTGTCTGACCTGAGTTAACGAGAGCGGGTCTTGTTGCTCAGACGCGCCATCACCATCAGCTGCGACTCTGATACATCCCTATAGCACAATAAAATACTCGTCTGGACAGACAGACATGTGCCACCCGAATAACAATAATAACAACAACAATAGCATTAATACAAGTGAAGGTAATAATAATAATAGTTTTGGGAAAAGGGGAGGGGCGGAGGGGAGGGGAGAGGGGTTTGTTTTTGTCCGTACGCAGCGGCCCGCAGCAATACCGGAGCTACGTTGGGCACACACACACACACACACACACACACACACACACACACACACACACACACACACATATTCTATTCTAGGCAAATGGAATAGATATTTTGTGAATGAGTAATGTTACTATATGTGTCTAGAAAATGCCCTGGTGGTACTACCACCAACACCACCACTACTACTACTACTGTTACTGCTACATATAATAGTAATTACAATATTAATATTGATAATAATATTCCCACAGTATTTAAAAATTAAGGTCGCTTAAGGTGTATTTGTAACTTGAAGATTACATACATTTTCCCGCCATCTCCCAAGACGCAAGAGAGATGGGAGCCAGAAGGCAGTGTCTGCTCATGAAAGATGGCCATAAATTACTGGTCCATGAACATACTAAACTCTGTCAGGGCTGTTAGCGTCGGCGGAACTTCGTATATACATGGTTGATAACCCCGACAAGACCAGATTCATGAGGTGGTGGCATTCAAAGAAGTTTGTTACCGTGTATGACGTCATATCACCGGTGATAAACTGTAGCGGGTAAACCGTGTCTACCAGGGTGTTCTTAACCCAGTTCTTGCAGTTACAGACAAATGCACTTTGCCCGTAATTGTGAAATGTAAATATTTGTGTGTGTTTATTTTCCACCAATAGAAGCCGCTTCGGCTGGTGCTGTATTTTATGGTTGCCTATTCAACAGATGCTCTCGGGGTGGTTGAGTGGAGAGTGTCATCGCCTGTCGTCTAATTTCTCCTGGGTTAAAACCTTGGTCGAGGTGGGGGGTCTAGTGTGACAAAGTGGTTCTCGTGTTGACCCAGGGGCGTAAAATGGAACCCACACGTTGTATGGGAGGTGTGTTGTTGGTTAAAATTAGGCAGGATTTTTATGAAGCCATTCGTCTTCTTCTTCGCGTTCACCGGCTGTAAGTTTTGGTGGTTCGTCCACTTCTAAACTTTAATCTTGTTCCCGATAGTCTTGATCTAGAATTTGAGTTGTGCGTGCTAACCTGTTTTAAAGACCTGATTTTTTTTGAATATTGGTTCCTTGCCTCTCAGACATATTCCTTTGCAGGAAGCCCCCATCCTCCCCTAAATAGTCTACTCTTACGACATGCTTGTATGGAGGCAGCGGGTCTATTTTTGTTTGCTTTACAATGGCGCTTTGGAAACCCACGGGGATACGAAGCGATTAGGAGATGTGGCTGACAAACAGCTAAAACATGAACAGGCAGGTGTGCAACAAACAGCTAAGACATGAACAGGCAGGTTTGCAACAAACAGCTAAAACATGAACAGGCAGGTTTGCAACAAACAGCTAAAACGTGAACAGGCAGGTTTGCAACAAACAGCTAAAACATGAACAGACAGGTTTGCAACAAACAGTTAAAAACATGAACAGACAGGTTTGCAACAAACAGCTAAAACATGAACAGACAGGTGTGCAAAAAACAGCTAAAACATAAACAGGCAGGTTTGCAACAAACAGCTAGGACATGTACAGGCAGGTGTGCAACAAACAGCTAAAACATGAACAGGTAGGTTTGCAACAAACAGCTAAAACATGAACAGGCAGGTTTGCAACAAACAGCTAAAACATGAACAGGAAGGTTTGCAACAAACAGCTAAAACATGAACAGGCAGGTTTGCAACAAACAGCTAAAACATGAACAGACAGGTTTGCAACAAACAGCTAAAACATGACCAGGCAGGTTTGCAACAAACAGCTAAAACATGAACAGGCAGGTTTGCAACAAACAGCTAAAACATGAACAGACAGGTTTGCAACAAACAGCTAAAACATGAACAGACAGGTTTGCAACAAACAGCTAAAACATGAACAGACAGGTTTGCAACAAACAGCTAAAACATGAACAGGTAGTTTTGCAACAAACAGCTAAAAAATGAACAGACAGGTTTGCAACAAACAGCTAAAACATGAACAGGTAGGTTTGCAATAAACAGCTAAAACATGAACAGGTAGGTTTGCAACAAACAGCTAAAACATGAACAGGCAGGTTTGCAACAAACAGCTAAAAGATGAACAGACAGGTTTGCAACAAACAGCTAAAACATGAACAGACAGGTATGCAACAAACAGCTAAAACATGAACAGGCAGGTTTGCAACAAACAGCTAAAACATGAACAGGCAGGTTTGCAACAAACAGCTAAAACATGAACAGGTAGGTTTGCAACAAACAGCTAAAACATGAACAGGTAGGTTTGCAACTAACAGAACCTTCACTGACTCAACATCCACATTCAGATGTATAGGCAGTATTCGAGCAGGGACGCTGGAACTTGGGGTTTTCAGCCTTGAGGCCCCACTCGTAGTTTTTAGAGACAGGGTGCTGAGCCCATAAATAAATTTGAGTTTTTTTTTTTTGGGGGGGGGGGGGCACATAATAATAATAATAATAATAATAATAATAATAATAATAATAATAATAATAATAATAATAATAATAATAATAATAATAATAATAATAATAGCAACAACAACAACGGAAATGAAATAATCCTTATAATTCACCGGCTGTAAACTCCGTCAAAAAGTTTTGGTTGTTAGTCCACTTCTGGGTCTTGTCTAGAACTTGAGTTTTACGTGACTATCCGTTTTACAGATCTGACTTTTTTTGTAAGCAGCCTGTTGTTTTCTTGTAAATGCACCCCCCAACTTTGAAGGAAACACTCTAAATAGACGATTTTTACGATATGCTTGTTGGGAGATTGTAGTGTGTGTTATTATTATTACTGAGCACTCAAAAAAGGTTTATGTCGTCTTCAGTTGAAGAGTTCTTGCTTGATGATTTCTTTCAGCGGGCTATCAGAAACTCTGCTGAGATAAAACGTCAGACAAGTCATATGAGGTGAAATGTTTGGCACGAAGTTGATTCTCCCTCATTAAAACGCCGTCTTAAAACCTGCCTTAACTACCTTTACCAAAAACTTGCCTTAACTACCTGTACTGAAAACATGCCTTAACTACCTGTACTGAAAACCTGCCTTGACTACCTGTACCAAAAACCTGCCTTGACTACCTTTACCAAAAACCTGCCTTGACTACCTGTACTGAAAATCTGCCTTGACTACCTGTACTGAAAATCTGCCTTGACTACCTTTACCAAAAACCTGCCTTGACTACCTTTACCAAGAACCTGCATTGACTACCTGTACCAAAAACCTGCCTTGACTACCTGTACTGAAAACCTGCTTTGACTACCTGTACTGAAAACCTGCCTTGACTACCTGTACCGAAAACCTGCCCTGACTACCTGTACCAAAAACCTGCCTTGACTACCTGTACTGAAAACCTGCCTTCACTACCTGTACCAAAAACCTGCCTTGACTACCTGTAATAAAAACCTGCCTTGACTACCTGTACCAAAAACCTGCCTTGACTACCTGTACTGAAAACCTGCCTTGACTATCTGTACTGAAAACCTGCCTTGACTACCTGTACCAAAATCCTGCCTTGACTACCTGTACCAAAATCCTGCCTTGACTACCTGTACCAAAAACCTGCCTTGACTACCTGTACCAAAAACCTGCCTTGACTACCTGTACCAAAAACCTGCCTTGACTACCTGTACCAAAAACCTGCCTTGACTACCTGTACCAAAATCCTGCCTTGACTACCTGTACTGAAAACCTGCCTTGGCTACCTGTACTGAAAACCTGCTATTACTACCTGTATTGAAAACTTTGTGGTAGAGGCAGAGGAAAGGTGATCTTTGAGGCTGATGATTTAAGGCCACATGGCTAGTTCTATCGCCACATACTGGGCAGGTTAGAATTTAAATTTTGTTCCCTGACAGAAAAAAAATTATATTAACTTTACCGAGGGTTTCCAAGTGGAACATAGGATCTAAAAAATTATGTTCAACTTAATAAAGGCAATCTATAAGACGGTAAATGTCTAGTGCTGCATACTTATTGTTGCAACCTGAACCCAATTATGACTGTAGGAAACGTATTTATCGTGTTACAGATTTATTGGTACAAGGAGAAACAACATACAACTTCAAGCGACACATCTTCTGCGTTAACAAACTGGCTGCTCCATTAGCATTCATACTATATCAAAGATAAGGTCTAAACAGACAAAGCGCAGAGGAATTTTATCTCAAGAAGAAGGAAAGAACCAGCGCTATTTGCCGACGCTTTGATAAGAGGAGAATTGGAGTACATTGTTACTTGTAGTAACTGGTAGAATAAATGAGAAAAAAAGATAGAGCATGACATAACAATAAGATAACAGAGAGACTGGTCCTATGTCCCGACGGATATCAGTATAAATGTTACTTGTATTAAATCTAAACACAAAGAGTAATAGAGAGGGTTGTGGCCTTAAACTGTATTTGTTATAAACACCAGAATAAAGACGGTAGTCAACTGAAATTACCAATTAGAGTCACTTTTTAGGCATCGAGATATCCATGCACCCCATCGAAAAATCAACATGCCTGCGCTCCATCGATATATTAACATGCGCTGCGTCGAAATATCAACATGCGCCCTGTTGAAATATCAACCTGAAAAGTGCGCTTTTTGTAGCGGCGCTATGATCATCATCAGGTGCCTTGCCGACTGGCGTGGGCGATCATGCCTCTCCATAATCTGCGATCTCCTGCAGCATGTATCAGTTCGTGTGTCCAAGGTATTCTAAGCATTCTTCATGCCTCAAAATAATACGTATTCAAATAATAATAATAATAATAATAATAATAATAATACGTATGATATTAGTGCCAAATATGGAAAGTTCTAGAAAAAACATAAACACAAAATTACAATAGGTAAGATGAGATGTATAAGAAGTGCGGCGGAAAAAAAAACACAAGAAGAAACACAGTCGCCAGTGAAGAACTAACGACAATGATAGACACGCTACCG
>CAJHNH020005161.1:17500-25098 GCA_905116865.2 Candidula unifasciata
CTTCGGTGTAAGAGTGACCACAACCTCTGAAATTTAACTCATCTGTATTCAAGTCCGGTCCACTGTAGCACATGAACTGCTAAACTAATGTTTATACTATAGCACAGCATTGTCTCAGGTACAATTTGAATATAGGGTCACAAATACTGTAGACCAAAAAGGACAGGCAACCTGTGGCTTCACCATACAGCTCATTGGTGATGGATCTCTCCCAATGGTACTGTTGGTCACTACCTGGGCGTAGGAACAGACATGTCGACAGGCCCCATGGTAGTTTCTTCTGGCAGCTGGTGGTAAGGAATACTGTTGATGTGGATGGATGATGATTGTCGATCTGGTCTCAAAGGAGAATAAAATCCTAAGCTCTGGATTCTTCTAGGAGACTTGAATGTTTCTTCAATTTGGACACAAATAAGCACAAAGGGAAAAAATCTTCCTTCCGCGAATAATTATGATACAAGGGCGGGGAAAGATTCATTCACCCTAGGCGGTGATATCCCTATAGGACTTTTGGCATAATTACCAATGAATCTCTCACCTACGATTACAGATTCAAAACTATAACGTTCCAAAGAGAATTGGGACATATAGGAGTATTTAACTTGACCCAAAGACCTATATTTACAAAAGATTGACTGCATACCTACAGAGGCAGGTCTATTTTTAAACTTAGCATCATCTGCATAGAGGTGACACAATCTAGACGAGTTAAAGACAAAGGGGTGGCTTGGTCTGTTACGTGACAATGTGCACGCACGCATATGTGGGGAATGTGTGTGTGAGTTTTCCAGTCAGTAGAATGGCTTAGAATCGTAACCACATGTAGTAAACAAATGAACCTGCACATACATACCTAATCACACGTGAAGTTTTAACACGCGAGGACAGAACAGACAAATCACATTTGTTGCATGAACATAATTATAGGTTATATATCAGAAAGTATTTGGACTAGGAAGCCATGTAGTGAAGCGACAAGACCCTCACTTCGGCCCTGATGATAATAGATTCAAATCAGATTTTTATTTTCTTTAAAAAATACCTTAGCTTCCATGTGGACTTTGCCTAAAATGGGTACTAAGTAAAGTAATTGGAAAGTAAAGACGGCCGGCATGACGTCACCCACCGAGTGTCGTTTGGTCTATAAAAGATAGTGGTATCTTCCCAATACGACTGAGGGCGAGGAAAAGGGTCCATTACTTTTAACTAATTAGCATGTAGAGTCACAGATCCGTGCTTGTGGGTGCAAACAGAAGCAGACAACCCGAAGCAGACAAACACAGGAACAAATACAGACACTGAAGACGCCGACACAAGAGTGCCAGGTTACAAATACAGAAGAGCAGACGTGCATTTCGTTGTTCTCTGGTATCAACCACAGAGTGGAATAGTCCTGGGTACTCCTAGAACAAACCAGCGGGCGCCGGGTGAACAGCAAACACACGACGCTGCATCTTGACCCAGTAATATCGATCTGATTGGGCCGCCATGATGACCTAAATAAACAAGGGACAAAATTAGTTGAGCTGATTCAAGAACCGATATCCCAGCACTCGGGACACTCTCATAAGGGCTCCGTTCTTATCTCCACCTTTATAGACCCATCGCCAGCCGATAGGTGATGTGTTCAGTATCACACGGGTCGCCTTTAATTCATAGGACATTTTCTGGTTTTAGATTCATTCCTTAGTAGTAGTCGTATAAACCAAACAGCGCTGCTAGCTTGATGTGGAGAATCAAATCCGTTGTGACTTGTCAAACAAACAACAGAGCAAAAATTGTAAGATGTATTGTCGCCTCTTACTATCATATTGACCGTCCTCTTTAGGATGCAATTTGTCGTTATTTGAAGCCCCATCCTGGCTATTGCCGGGGACCGCAAATATGGCCTAGTGGCTGAACGCGGTTTCTGGGACTTCTCCACGGTGATCCTCATCCACACGGTGGCACTTTGTGTCATCAGGTGTTTATCGCTTGTGCGATGTCCTGGTGGGGTAGAAAGTCTGTCAGTCAGTCAGAGCAAAAATAGCAGACAAAACAGTGTCAACCATCCCGTTGATTTTATTAGACTTTAAATTATCAATTATTTAACCGTCGATTTCTTAGTCAAGCTTAAGGAAAAGTGAATATAAGAACGTGATCTAATTTCACCACAGAAAATTGCAATTTATTACTGCTGCTGTTGCTGCTGCTACCACAACCACAACACCACCACTGCCACTACCACTATTACCGCCACTACCGATGCTATGACTATACTCCACTGCTTATGCTGCTTAAGCTACCACCACCACTACTACGACAACAGCTACAAACAACAGTAACAACAGCAACTACTACTTTACAACAACAACAGCTGCTGCTGCTACTACTACTACTTCTTTGGGTTATTGTCATCATGCCTCAGATGTCAAAGTATTATATGGGAATCAGTTCAAGAGCTTTCACACTCACACAGCCTACGTTCACATGCTCATCTTTCACATTAACTGGCCTGCACCGGAAGCAGCTGAATTCTTCCATTATTGTACCACGCTTCTCAAGCTCTTAATTGGCACATGAGCTGGTCGGCCAGAGCAAATATCTTACTTCAATCCTGGGCAATCGCTTGAAGATCATCATTACACCGACAGTCCATAGACTGCCAAACTGCACCATAAGAACTGCGCCAACCCCAAGCTCCTTCGACGGATAGACAGAACTCGGCAACAAGACGAAACGCAGACGCGCTTAAAAATTGAACGGGTGGAGAAATTAGTAGCGCAGATGAGATTTTTCATCGGGTTAAGTTAGACCATCTTGCAACAGACCTAGTGTTTTCTGTCATGCTTGGCCGCCATTTTGACAAACGACCTCGGGAAGGATCCAGAATAAGAACATGGAAAATTCATTTATGTTTGCGAAAGTTCTTCGTTTTTCTGTTGACGTTTGAAAAGAAGGAACGCAGAAAAGTTTTCAGTTCATTATTATAAAAATAATATACTTTTTATACTTCGTTATCTCTGGAGTGGTGGGCCTAGGCATCTTAAGGCGCACGTGAGTTCGACAGGAAAACGTTCAGACAGGCTTACAGACAGATAGACAGACAGACAATGATTGATGTAGAAAAGAATACTCTTAGGAAAATAATAAACTTTTCTTCGCCAGAAGAGGGAAGAATAGTGCGAAGTAAATTATAGACAAGCAGACATTAAGGAAGGTAAACGTGTGTGTCCTGGATATGAATGGATTGATCAAGTCTTCAGGTTTGTGCCCTGGATGTGAGTAGATTGATCATGTCTTCAGGATTGAGTCCTAGATAGGAATAGATTGATCAAGACTTCAGGATTGTGTCCTACATAGGAGTAGATTGATCATGTCTTCAGGAGTGTGTCCTGGATGTGAGCAGACTGATCAAGTCTTCAGGATTGTGTCCTAGACAGGAGTAGATTGATCAAGTCTTCAGGATTGTGCCCTGGATGTGAGTAGATTGATCAAGTCTTCAGGATTGTGCCCTGGATGTGAGTAGATTGATCAAGTTTTCAGGATTGTGCCCTGGATGTGAGTAGATTGATCAAGTCTTCAGGATTGTGTCTTACATGGAAAGTGTTCCAGAGGGTTCAATTGATCTGAGGTTAGGTTTCCTCATAAGTACATCCTGTATATCAGAGGTTCTCAAACTTGTTTCGCCGTGGCACCCTTGTCGGGCTAATAAGATTTCTCGGCACATTTACTCTTAAAGCGGTTTAATGCTTAAGGAAATAAGAAAAATAGTGCAAATGTAATGTTCAGTTGTCTTTAATGCGATGAAGTGATTGCATTCTATTTGTCTCTTTAAAACACACACACACACACACACACTCACACACACATAAACACACACAAAAGCACTAACAGAACACATTACGTGTAAATATAAGTACTCACTTGACCAGGCTAACAGTTACTACTCTACGGACCACATTTTCCACCTAAAAATCTAAGACAAAATGTAATCACAGCTTTACTTATCGACTGCACCTTCACAAATGTAGTTAAAAAAAGGTTAGTTGCGTATCCTTTACAGGACGTTGCAGAACCAACCCCAGCAGCCCCTGGCTGTTGTGTGGTTTCTCTAAGCAAATTTACGTCCAGTAGTTTGCCATTGCTTCCTGGACAGTCCGCTCCCTGTACCACTGTCGAAACCAACGCAATGCGCATAGCTCGCAGCTGGGATCGAACCCGGCACCCCGGCATTACGAAGCGTTCGCATCGACTTAGCCACAGAGCCGACCACAAATGTAGGTAGAAGATATAAATACAAGATCAATTTTCAGCACTTTGCGGTTAGCATTTTATGCAATATGAAATATATCTGAGTCTGAAACAAGCATTAAACTCTACTTGACAGTGGCAAGGAAAGACAACCTAAAGTTTAACATGCCTTCTTTCAACATTTCACAATTTTTAGTCGACTTTTCTTGATTATTGCCGCGGCACCCCTAGCATACGGCGGCACCTAGCTGCTGCATATCATCACCACGTGCCTTGTCAACTGGCGTAGGCGTTCATGCATCTTCACAGATCTCGTTCTTTGATGTTCTGGGTCAGTTCTACTGAAAATATTCCTTCATGCCACTGTCTTAAGCCATCCACCATCATTTCTCTAGGGCTGCCTCTGACTCTTTTACCAGTGAACTTTCCAGTCGCCACGACATTTTCCAGTACTCATTTTCTCATCAAATGACCGAAGAACTTTCTTTGTCTCCTTCTCATTATTGTATATAATGTTCTACTTTCATTAGCCATTTCCCTGCAATAAATATTAGTTATTCTGGCAATCCAAGGTTTTCAACATTCTTCTCAAGAACCACATCTCAGTATCTCAGTTGCCTTCAAACTCTTCTTAATTTGTTTGCTCACATTCTAAAATGCACTGCCATACAACATAACAGGCTACAACAACAGAACATTCTGTATATGGCTGTTCTTAATTATTGCTAAGCAGTCTGCTCTTTCATTTCCCTTAATGTTGCAGTGACCTGTGATCCACAGGAACATTCTGTTTGGCTAGCTGACCCATTTGATTGATTTAGCATAGATCTGAGATTTGTTGAATTTAACAGATCCTGCAGCCATATGTACAATAAATTCAAGACTGCGGTTTCAGAACTGTGCCCATATGGAAAGACACCACATAATATTGAACATTTGCTACAGACATACTCTCTATACGCAGTAGACAGATTCCACGTTTGCCAGGTTGGCCTTCAGACGGAAAACAAGCTGTAGGTAACAGTGGAAGAAGTGTCGTACCACAGACTTCATAGAGCGATGCGGTCTTCTTATCTGAAAACCACTGCTTGGGGAAACCAGAAGAAGAAAAAGAAGACAATGGACAACGGTCCTTGATGTTCTCCGTTCATGGTTGTGCTGCTCCAACCCCTGTCTCGTCTAGCAGGAACCATACCCTTCTTGACCATTCTCTCGAACTTGACCAAAATATGTTAATTTCCTAGAAGTGATCTTCTTGAAGCTTATGCAATGCAGCGTTAGCGGTCATGACTGTCCACAAGCTTCTGTCTCGTGTATTGTCTATCATCTCTGACATAAATGATTCTCCATGACATGATGCCATACTCTCCAGCATGTTTTTATCTCAGTCGCCCTCTGCATCTCCTCCCCTCCAACTTTCCTGGTGTCACGATGTACTCCAGTTTTCTCTTTTTTATTATAGGACCAAAAAATGTAGAATGTCTCTTTCTGATGTGGCCGATCAGTTCTTGTCCCGAGTCAGTTTCTTTCAAGATATCTTCATTACTCTTTTTATCTCTCCATTCTATTCTCGTCATTCATCTTTAAAACCACATCACAGCAGCTTTCAAATAATTTTGTTTACTAATCTGCCAACTGTCCATGATTCACTTCCGAATATCAAGATAGGATTTATATAGCATTTGTGAATTCTTTTTCACGTCTCAATTGACACAGAAAGTTAAAAAAAAAAAAATCTTCATTTTGTAAAATGCTGCCTTTGCTTGAGCTATTCGACATTTAACTTCTGTAATACATCTTCAAGAATTCAAGTACTTAGGATGCATATTTACAGAAGATGGAAGACTCGATAAAGAGATACAAGCTAGAGTTCAAAAAGCCAATGCAGTCAACTACCAACTGGCCCCACTTCTTCGTCATCCAAAGATCTCGTTACCAGCCAAACAACGGATGATCAACATCATTTTCATCCATACGTTATGTTATCAATGCCAAACGTGGACAATGAACAAATCACATATGCAAAAAATAACTACGTGTGAAATGCGATGTCTCCGAAGAGTCACCAACAATACACGAAGAGACAGAGTCACAAACGATAGCATTAGAGACAAAGTTGGAACAGAAGCATGCATGAAACATATTGAAAGACAGAGAATGAATTGGTTTGGCCATTTAGTAAGAATGCAACCGGATCAGATTGCCTATAAGGCCTTTTACAGTAGAACATCTGGAAGAAAGGCCAGAGGAAGACCCAGGAAAAAATGGCTAAATGGAGTAGCTGAATACGGCCAGAAGATCCAGAAAACTGTCACTCAAATCACGCGAGAGGCTCAAAACAGATATTTTAAACCACGACACTGGGCTACAACCCGGTAAAAGTGAAGTAGACAATAGATAGATAGAATACATCTTCCATCTGATGTTATCAGGGTACCCAAGTACTTAAACATTCAACTTGCTTGAGGTTTGTCCCATTCACTTTGATGTTGCATGGCCCTACAAGACCCTTGTTTTCACTTTCCGTTACAATTATCTCCATCATTTCTTGCAGTTGTGTTTCATTTTCGAAGAGATAAAATGATATTAGGGCGAATCGATCATTTAATTCTAAACAGGTGATCACAACACAACACATCCACAATGCTTGTTTACATTTCAGTACAGTGAACTGCGATGTTTATTTTGTATCTTCTCGCAATGGGAAACGCGCTGTGTACATCCTCCCTGACACGTATCATTTTCTCATATGCGACCACACGCTATGGCTATCATAGAAGCCGTCTGCTCAGGTGCCAAATGAAGCTGGATTCCTGGCAGATCGTCTAAGGCGCACTGAAGGTGACACCAAAACGAGCCGACCAGACACAGCGGGGGCTAGTGATGCCCTTACAGGTGCCGAGAAAATGCTGATACATATGTCTCATTAGAGGATTCCAAGAGAGAGCGATAAGGACCCCCTCGTGAGAGTCTGTTGCCAGAAAAACGGTTAATGAGTGATTATGACAGAAGAGGTCTCCCCTGGTAGTTGAAAGGTTAAATAACTAAAGCTCATGACCCGAACAGAGAGAGAAAGAGAGAGAGAGAGAGAGAGAGAGAGAGAGAGAGAGAGAGAGAGGGAGAGAGAAAGAGAGAGAGAGAGAGAGAGAGGGAGGGGAAGGGGCTGGAGAGAGACAGGGAGAAAGAGAGAGAGACAGAGGGCGGGGCATTCAATTGATTTATTCAAAATGGAAGTCGGTCCCGTTGACTGGTAACTAATTTTTCAGAGACAGTCTTTGAAGGGTTTTCAGAGATAGTCTTTGAAGGGTTTTCAGAGATAGTCTTTGAAGGGCAGTTTGATTTAGTTATTATACGTCTACTTCTCA
>CAJHNH020005162.1:7500-25088 GCA_905116865.2 Candidula unifasciata
AAACCTGTCATTGTTCGCCTCAAAGTTCCGGCAACTAGAAATCATGATGTGAACTAATGATGTGAACTAATGATGTGAACTAATCATTTGAACGCACGACAAGAGTGTCTGCGATTAATCCTGCTAATTACCATGGGAACAGCGCATGCCGCGCATTTAATTTCTGTGCATGCTCGCAAATCTGACATTTGCCCTGATTAAAGTGGATCTCTCTCTCTGTCTCTGTCTCTCTCTCTCTCACTCTCTCTCTCTCTCTCTCTCTCTCTCTCTCTCTCTCTCTCTCTCTCTCTCTCTCTCTCTCTCTTTCTTTCTTTCTCTCACTCTCTCTCTTGCTCTGACGTTGTTCGTTGATAATGGTGTCAGTTGAAAGGTAGATTTACATTTATTTGTGCGCTTTTCAGTACTTTCAGTGGATCTTTGATGTCAACTCTTCTACCACAACTGTAAAATGACAGTTCTGTCCCCTCTACCACCACTGTACTAGTGACAGTTCTACATCCTCCACCACCACTGTAAAAGTAACAGTTCTACCCCCTCTACCACCACTGTAAAGGTGACAGTTCTACCCCCTCTACCACCACTCTAAAGGTGAAAGTTCTACCCCCTCTACCACCACTGTAAAAGTGACAGTTATACACCCTCTACCACCACTGTAAAAGTGACAGTTCTACCCCCTCCACCACCACTGTAAAAGTGACAGTTCTACCCCCTCTACCACTGTAAAGGTGACAGTTCTACCCCTTCTACCACCACTGTAAAAGTGACAGTTCTACCCACTCTACCACCACTGTAAAAGTGACAGTTCTACCCCCTCTACCACCACTGTAAAAGTGACAGTTCTACCCCCTCCACCACCACTGTAAAAGTGACAGTTCTACCCCCTCCACCACCACTGTAAAAGTGACAGTTCTACCCCCTCCAAGACCACTGTAAAGGTGACAGTTCTACCCCCTCTACCACCACTGTAAAAGTGACAGTTCTACCCCCTCTACCACCACTGTAAAGGTGACAGTTCTACCCCCTCCACCACCAATGTAAAAGTGACAGTTCTACCCCCTCTACCACCACTGTAAAGGCGACAGTTCTACCCACTCTACCACCACTGTAAAAGTGACAGTTCTATCCCCTCCACCACCACTGTAAAAGTGACAGTTCTACCCCCTCTACCACTGTAAAGGTGACAGTTCTACCCCCTCTACCACCACTGTAAAAGTGACAGTTCTACCCCCTCTACCACCACTGTAAAAGTGACAGTTCTACCCCCTCTACCACCACTGTAAAAGTGACAGTTCTACCCCCTCCACCACCACTGTAAAAGTGACAGTTCTACCCCCTCCACCACCACTGTAAAAGTGACAGTTCTACCCCCTCCACCACCACTGTAAAGGTGACAGTTCTACCCCCTCTACCACCACTGTAAAAGTGACCGTTCTACCCCCTCTACCACCACTGTAAAAGTGACAGTTCTACCCCCTCTACCACCACTGTAAAAGTTACAGTTCTACCCCCTCCACCACCACTGTAAAAGTGACAGTTCTACCCCCTCCACCACCACTGTAAAAGTGAAAGTTTTATCCCCTCCCCCACCACTGTAAAGATGAACCATTACTAGCGTGTGAATGGCAACATAGGTGTAGATTATGAAATGTCACCCAACAGTCCACATGCCCTGTCAAATGTCACTGTCAGATGTCATGGCACATGGCAGACCTGGCTGTGCGTGTACCTGGTGTTGAGACAACACAGGCACCCAGTTACTGAATTACTCCCGCCATCGCCGTTGCATTTGTGCAATTATTTCATTTCGTGACGATTTTCATTTGCATATTTGATCCTCTTAGCTTCGTCAATCTTCTTTCTCTTCGTGGCCTTCACGGGCTGCAAACTCCAGCAGAAAGTACTGGTTGTTCGATCAATTTGGAATTTGGTCTTGTTTACTTGCAACTCCATTTTACATGGTCAATTCCTCTACGACACAGTTACAAATGATTCCAATGCCTGGACTGACCATATTCCTTAAGCAGTTTGTGTACACACAAAGGTGTAGTCATAGTTGACATGTACAATATGTGTACACATTAAGGTGTGGTCAAAGTTGACATGAACGATATGTGTACACATAAAGGTGTGGTCATAGTTGACATGTACAATATGTGTACACATAAAGGTGTGGTGATAGTTGACCTGTACAATATGTGTACACATAAAGTCATAGTGACATGTACGAAATGTGTACACAAAAAGGTGTGGTCATATTTGACATATACAATATGTGTACACATAAAGATGTGGTCATAGTTGACATGTACAATATGTGTACACATAAAGGTGTGGTCATAGTTGACAAGTACAATATGTATACACATGATGTTGTGGTCATAGTTGACATGTATAATATGTGTACACATGATGTTGTGGTTATAGTTGACATGAACGATATGTGTACACATGATGTTGTGGTCATAGTTGACATGTACAATATGTGTACACATAAACGTGTGGTCATAGTTGACAAGTACAATATGTGTACACATAATGTTGTGGTCATAATTGACATGTATAATATGTGTACACATGATGTTGTGGTTATAGTTGACATGTACAATATGTGTACATATGATGTTGTGGTTATAGTTGACATGTACAATATGTGTACACATAAAGGTGTGGTCATAGTTGACATGTACAATATGTGTACACATAACGGTGTGGTCATAGTTGACATGTATAATATGTATACACATGATGTTGTGGTCATAGTTGACATGTACAATATGTGTACACATGATGTTGTGGTCATAGTTGACATGTATAATATGTGTACACATGATGTTGTGGTCATAGTTGACATGTACAATATGTGTACAAATGATGTTGTGGTCATAGTTGACATGTACAATATGTGTACACGTGTTGTTGTGGTTATAGTAGATACGTACAATATGTGTACACGTGTTGTTGTGGTTATAGTAGACATGTACAATATTTGTACACATGATGTTGTGGTCATAGTTGACATGTGCAATATGTGTACACATAATTTTGTGGTCATATTTGACATGTACGATATGTGTACACATGATGTTGTGGTCATAGTTGAGATGTACAATGTGTGTACACATGATGTTTTGATCATAGTTGACATGTACGATATGTGTACACATGATGTTGTGGTCATAGTTGACATGTACGATATGTGTACAAATGATGTTGTGGTCATAGTTGACATGCACGATATGTGTACACGTGATGTTGTGGTCATATTTGACATGTACAATATGTGTACACATGATGTTGTGGTCATAGTTGACATGTACAATATGTGTACACATGATGTTGTGGTCATAGTTGCCATGTACAATATGTGTACACATAAAGATGTGGTCATAGTTGACATGTACAATATGTGTACACATGATGTTGTGGTCATAGTTGACATGTACAATATGTGTAAACATAAAGGTGTGGTCATAGTTGACATGTACAATATGTGTACACATGATGTTGTGGTCATAGTTGACATGTACAATATGTGTACAAATGATGTTGTGGTCATAGTTAACATGTACAATATGTGTACAAATGATGTTGTGGTCATAGTTGACATGTACAATATGTGTACAAATGATGTTGTGGTCATAGTTGACATGTACAATATGTTTACAAATGATGTATTGGTCATAGTTGACATGTACAATATGTGTACACATGATGTTGTGTTCATAGTTGACATGTACCATATGTGTACACATGATGTTGTGGTCATAGTTGCCATGTACAATATGTGTACACATAAAGGTGTGGTCATAGTTGACATGTACAATATGTGTACACATGATGTTGTGGTCATAGTTGACATGTACAACATTTGTACAAATGATGTTGTGGTCATAATTAACATGTACAATATGTGTACAAATGATGTTGTGGTCATAGTTGACATGTACAATATGTTTACAAATGATGTATTGGTCATATTTGACATGTACAATATGTGTACACGTGTTGTGGGTTAGATTTACAAAATGTATGCGCATGATATTGTGGGTTACAATGACCCCTGTAAATTACCTTATAACCCACAGTAATAATAACCCTGTCCTTGTGTGAGCCCACAATGACGCTCACCATACACCTGTGTGAGCCCACAATGACGCTCACCATACACCTGTGTGAGCCCACAATGACGCTCACCATACACCTGTGTGAGCCCACAATGACGCTCACCATACACCTGTGTGAGCCCACAATGACGCTGACCCTACACCTGTGTGAGCCCACAATGACCTTCACCCTACACTTGTGGGGACCCACAATGAAGCTTACCCTACACTTGTGTGAGCCCACAATGTCCCTTACCCTACACCTGTGTGGGCCCACAATGACCCTTACCCTAAACTTGTGTGAGCCCACAATGTCCCTTACCCTACACCTGTGTGGGCCCATAATGACCTTCTCCCTACACCTGTGTGAGCCCACAATGACGCTTACCCTACACTTGTGTGAGCCCACAATGTCCCTCACCCTACACCTGTGTGAGCCCACAATGACGCTCACCATACACCTGTGTGAGCCCACAATGACGCTGACCCTACACCTGTGTGAGCCCACAATGACCTTCACCCTACACTTGTGGGGACCCACAATGACGCTTACCCTACACTTGTGTGAGCTCACAATGTCCCTCACCCTACACCTGTGTGAGCCCACAATGACCTTCACCCTACACTTGTATGGACCCATGCATCCCCTGGACGCTCCCTTTCCGCTGTCACGTGTCCTAGTCTATCCGACTTCCACGTGATTCGCAGAAGTCAATATGATTCCCAACATTTCATGATTGTATCCCATTTTTATGACTTCTCTTCAACAACTTATGGGTCAGCTGTCATGTTCCTTCTGCCCCGTTCCTGTTGTTCTGTTCCAACCGATATATTCCAACAACCCTGTTCCAACTGCTGTGTTCCAACTGCCCTGTTCTAGCTGCTATGTTCCAGCCGTCCGGTTCCTGCTGTCCTGTTCCAGCTGCCCTGTTCCAGCTGCCCTGTTTCAGCTGCCCTGTTCCTGCTGTCCTGTTCCTGCTGTCCTGTTCCTGCTGCCATGTTCCAGCTGCCCTGTTCCTGCTGCGCTGCTCCAGCTGTCCTGTTCCTGAAGCCCTGTTCCAGCTACCATGTTCCTGCTGTCCTGTTCCTGCTGTCATGTTTCAGCTGTCCTGTTCCAGCTGCCCTGTTCCAGCTGTCCTCTTCCAGCTGTCCTGTTTCAGCTGCCCTGTTCCTGCTGCCCTGTTCCTGCTGCGCTGTTCCAGCTGCCCTGTTCCTGCTGCCCTGTTCCTGCTGCCCTGTTTCTGCTGCCCTGTTCCTGCTGCGCTGTTCCAGCTGCCCTGTTCCTGCTGCGCTGTTCTTGCTGCGCTGTTCCAGCTGTCCTGTTCCTGCTGTCCTGTTCAAGCTGCCCTGTTCAAGCTTTCCTGTTCCTGCTGTCCTGATCCAGTTGCCCTGTTCCTGCTGCCCTGTTCCAGCTGCCCTGTTCCTGCTCCTCTGTTCCAGCTACCATGTTCCAGCTGTCTTGTTCCAGCTGTCCTGTTCCAGCTGAACTGTTCCTGCTGCCCTGTTCTAGCTGCCCTGTTCCTGCTGCGCTGTTCCTGCTGCCCTTTTCCAGCTGCCCTGTTCTAGCTGCCCTGTTCCAGCTGCCCTGTTCCTGCTGTCATGTTCCAGCTGTCCTGTTCCAGCTGCCCTGTTCCAGCTGCCCTGTTCCTGCTGTCCTGTTCCAGCTGTTCTGTTCCAGCTGTCCTGTTCCAGCTGCCCTGTTCCAGCTGCCCTGTTCCAGCTGCCCTGTTCCTGCTGCCCTGTTCCTGTTGCCCTGTTTCTGCTGTCATGTTCCAGCTGTCCTGTTCCAGCTGCCCTGTTCCAGCTGCCCTGTTCCTGCTGTCCTGTTCCAGCTGTCCTGTTCCAGCTGTCCTGTTCCAGCTGCCCTGTTCCAACTGCCCTGTTCCAACTGCCCTGTTCCTGCTGCGCTGTTCTTGCTCCGCTGTTCCAGCTGTCCTGTTCCTGCTGTCCTTTTCAAGCTGCCCTGTTCAAGCTTTCCTGTTCCTGCTGTCCTGATCCAGTTGCCCTGTTCCTGCTGCCCTGTTCCAGCTGCCCTGTTCCTGCTCCTCTGTTCCAGCTACCATGTTCCAGCTGTCTTGTTCCAGCTGTCCTGTTCCAGCTGAACTGTTCCTGCTGCCCTGTTCTAGCTGCCCTGTTCCTGCTGCGCTGTTCCTGCTGCCCTTTTCCAGCTGCCCTGTTCTAGCTGCCCTGTTCCAGCTGCCCTGTTCCTGCTGTCATGTTCCAGCTGTCCTGTTCCAGCTGCCCTGTTCCAGCTGCCCTGTTCCTGCTGTCCTGTTCCAGCTGTTCTGTTCCAGCTGTCCTGTTCCAGCTGCCCTGTTCCAGCTGCCCTGTTCCAGCTGCCCTGTTCCTGCTGCCCTGTTCCTGTTGCCCTGTTTCTGCTGTCATGTTCCAGCTGTCCTGTTCCAGCTGCCCTGTTCCAGCTGCCCTGTTCCTGCTGTCCTGTTCCAGCTGTCCTGTTCCAGCTGTCCTGTTCCAGCTGCCCTGTTCCAACTGCCCTGTTCCAACTGCCCTGTTCCTGCTGCGCTGTTCTTGCTCCGCTGTTCCAGCTGTCCTGTTCCTGCTGTCCTTTTCAAGCTGCCCTGTTCAAGCTTTCCTGTTCCTGCTGTCCTGTTCCTGCTGTCCTGTTCCAGTTGCCCTGTTCCAGCTGCCCTATTCCTGCTGCCCTGTTCCTGCTGCCCTGTCCCTAGGTTGGTGTACACTTGTACTTCAGTTGTATCTTCAATTCCTGTGCCTGTGCTCGCAGCACATACCTTTATTATAGCTGCGATTCGTGTCAAACAGTTGACTCTGTGCTAACTAAACAATTCACCACTTATGATACTTACCTCAAAAAATGTGGTCAGCATCACAGTCTTATACAGTTGAATTCAAGAGAAGCTACAATATCGAAATCTTGACGTAGCCACAATGTCCAAATCTGAATGTATCCACAATGTCCAAATATGAAAGTAGCTGCAATGTCCATGTCTGGATGTAGCCACAATGTATAAATATGGAAGTAGCCGCAATGTCCATGTCTGGACTTAGTTCCTAATGTCAAAATGTGGACAAAGTTTCAATGTACAAATCTGTACGCAGCTACAATGTCAAAATCAGGACGTAGCCACAGTGTCAATATCTGGACGTAGTCACAATTTCCAAATCTAGACGTAGCCACAATGTCTAATTCTGGACGTAGCAACAATGTTTACATCTAGACCTAGCCAAAATATCAAAATCTAGACGTAGCCAAAAATTACTGTCACAATACAAATGTAGCTAGAGAAAATTTCCACATTCAGACGAGGTCAAGAATACAGGACAATTAATAACGGAAGAAGTTCTGTTGTGCGGGAGTGGGGAAGCACTGGGGTGAAGTCTGTTGTGCGGGAGTGGGGGAGCACTGGGGTGAAGTCTGTAAATTATTTTATACAGACATTCCAGAAGTAATGAATGTTGGGGCAAGTAATCGATATTGTTGAAAGTGCAAGCTAAAGGGACAGAACACATCTGCAACGTTCCTAGGAGTTTGCTAGAAGCATTTGTTGACGCTGATTCCTCTCTTGGCACTAATGGTCTCAGATTGTCATGTCACATAAGCAGAGATCTCTAGAGACTAGGATGGCTTATATGACGCTGCAATGGGAGGCCAGACGAGTCTTGCATATACACAAGGAAATGATTCGGGCATCTGTTTGCCGTAGTTTTAATAGGCCGCTTTTTTATATAACCTTTTTCTGTCTGTCTGTCTGTCTGTCTGTCTGTCTGTCTGTCTGTCTGTCTGTCTGTCTGTCTGTCTGTCTGTCTGTCTGTCTGTCTGTCTGTCTGTCTGTCTGTCTGTTGTTTGTTTGTTTGTCTATCTGTCTGTCCGTCCGTCTCTCTCTCTCTCTCTCTCTCTCTCTCTCTCTCTCTCTCTCTCTCTCTCTCTCTCTCTCTCTCTCTCTGTTCTGTCTATGGAGCGGCTTCTCACTGATCCATATTATTGGTAAACTAATATATGTTCTATACGTCTCACCAGTTCGCTTTCGCTGTCTAAACCAATTAGACTGGGACGTGAAAGGCTTACTTGCTTGAGTGTAGACTGGTATTCATGTTTTTAGTACTGCACCTGACTATATTCCATCCAGTTTTTTTTTTTTTTTCCATTACAGCGAGTCTTTGGCTGGATTTGATTGTCTTTCTCTGAGTTTGGCTTCCGGGTGAGCCTGGTGTCTGGCCTAACACCAACTCGCCCTACGTCACAAAGTTGGTAGATCTATAGTATTAGAGTTGATCTTCTAAGAGAAGGAATGATAATATCTCTGTGTAGATGAGAGAACATGTATTGTTCCAGTGAGTTTTCTATGTTTTAATTTTAGACTGATACGACGTAACTTATTGCAGTAGTCGATGTTATTGTCTTTGTTGTTATCACAGAATGTGTGTTGGAGTAACCAAACCTGTCATCCTATAAAGTGCCAACGACTTCGGACAGATAAGTTCGGATTGGAGGAAACTAACCTTTTATATGTTAGGACAACAAAATACAGTCTGAAGACAGATATGTCAGGACAGACCAGACAGATAGCCTCGGTTGGCGGTTAATCAATGAGAGAAGCTCCGAAAAGCCAGCTGTCAGACACCTTTTGATCTGGCAGCTTCTACGGCATGCTTTGTTCCAAACGTATTGGTGTCACCTTTCCTTTAGAGTAAACAAGGCAGTAAGGAATTAATCTGTGTGAGCAACACCTCAACTCTACAATAATGCCTAATTTGTGCGCTCTGGAGAGGTTGAATTTCATCCAGGGGTATCATTCGCGGGGATTCATGTTCCTCTCGGTAACACAAAATATAACACTATCGTCTGGAAGGATGGAAAGGTCAATGAAAGATGTACACCTCAATTCTTTTCCTAGCTCTCTACTTTCTCCACTGACTTTTGAAGTGGGCAGGAGGCTTTTCAGGTGGTTGTAGTGACAGTCAAAACAGCCAAGTCATCGACAAGCGTCATCTTTAATGCGTGTTTTACTTATTTTATTACTGAGTTAAAACTGATATTGGTAACTTAATTTTCGTAATAAACACACATAATGTCAGTCATAACCATAAACGATTCTTTCCTCTGGCATTATTTTAACCCTTTGTTTCCAAAACCAGTTGGATCCACCGCACCTGTATTCATTGAAGACAAAATAGCCGAGAGCCCCACCCCCCGCCCCCCCCCCCATCCCAATGCCTCTTGTCCTAGATAAGCATTGGCCTTGGTCATTGCTTGTCCTACCCATCAGCAGAATGGAGAATCCGGTAGTTATCTTTCTCCGCCCTTGCATGTAGCCAAGCCATCAAGGTATCAGTCTCTCTGCGTTCTTCTCCGCTCTTTCTGTCAATCTCGCTAGTTGTTTCCCAGTTCTCGAGTTTTTTGCCGGATCTGAATCTACCTCCAGTATTTTAACAAAAATAATTAAATTAAGGTTTTTTTTTTTTTTTCTTGTTTATCTATTTTTGACCAGGCCTTGCAACATGATCTGATATGTGATGTATAAACTCTTGTTGATGTGATATATAAACTCTTCTGTCCCCGCCCTGCAACATGATCTGATATGTAATGTATGAACTCTTCTGTCCCCGCCCTGCAACATGATCTGATATGTAATGTATTAACTCTTCTGTCCCCGCCCTGCAACATGATCTGATATGTAATGTATTAACTCTTCTGTCCCCGCCCTGCAACATGATCTGATATGTAATGTAGGAACTCTTCTGTCCCCGCCCTGCAACATGATCTGATATGTGATGTAGGAACTCTTCTGTCCCCGCCTTGCAACATGATCTGATATGTGATGTATAAACTCTTCTGTCCACTCCTTACAACATGATCTGATATGTAATGTAGGAACTCTTCTGTCCCCGCCTTGCAACATGATCTGATATGTGGGGGCAATTCATAGAGATGACGGTATTCTATTAACTACAGACAAAGAGAAGGGGGAGGCTTTCCTGAAGAGGTTCATTTCACAGACAGACCAGAATGATGGAGACAACAGAGATGCAGTGAGAGAAGATATGTCAGCCGCCATAAGGAACAAACATTATGAAGACACCATAAAGCTGGAAGATGTAAAACATGTTCTAAAAAGGGTGAGAGACACTGCACCTGTGACACAGTTGTATCTTCAACATCTGCCAAGCTCATTCAGATGTGCCTAAATGGAACATAGTATAAACGATCATGTGTGTACGTCTCTTGATTGAGTTTGACAACACGGTCAGTGATCCAACAAATCGATTGATAACAAGTTTGTTGATTAAACAATATAATGTCAATTTAGGCAGAACGAATATATTCCTTTTAAACAAAAGTAGGAACACTTTAGTATTTTATTGCTTGGATTTCGTATGTGACAATAAGTTCCTTAGTACAATGATGATTCACAGCTTTAAAACATGTTGCGAGACTGTTGCTTTATTAGAAATTGATTTGATTTGATTTGATTCAAGAACCGACATCACAGCACTCGGGGCTTTCCCATAAGCTCTCCGTTCCCATCTTCAGCAGCCAGCGAAGAGTTCCGATACTAATGGTGCCAGTAGCTTTCTGATTAAACGTCCGTCTTGCTTTTCCTCTGAGCCTTGAGCTTCTCCCAGAACCTCTCGTCACCCCCAACTGCATCAATCTCACCAGACTGGTGATTCATCTGCTCCTCCGCATTGTACACGCTCTCCCACAAGGCACTAACCACGTCTGCCCTATCATGCATCAGTATTCCGCCAAGTTGTGCAAAGCCAGCCAGTCTTTCCGCCTGTTCCTTTCCCAACACACCGGCGAGACCCGGTGAAAAAATCCAGACAATACTCCTCACTCGTGTCCTCCGCAGCGAAGCATGCCACTCTGCACGAAGCATACCTGTTCTGATCTTCCTCAGCATGCTTTCTGAATCAGTTACAATTACAATATGTGTGTGTGTGTGTCGTGTTCTCTAGCCAGCGAAAAGCTGCAGTGACCGCCTCCACCTCCATTTTTAAGCTGGATGTTGTGGTAAATTAGAAATATCTCTTCTATCGAAGCCTAACGAGATTTACTATCGTCAATCTTCTACTCACCAGCCTAAGTTCTTGTCGACCACCCAGCTATCGTCAACCTTCTATTCACCAGCCTAAGTTCTTGTCGACCACCCAGCTATCGTCAACCTTCTACTCACCAGCCCAAGTTCTTGTCGACCACCCAGCTATCGTCAATCTTGTACTCACCAGCCTAAGTTCTTGTCGACCACCCAGCTATCGTCAATCTTCTACTCACCAGCCTAAGTTCTTGTCGACCACCCAGCTATCGTCAACCTTCTACTCACCAGCCTAAGTTCTTGTCGACCACCCAGCTATCGTCAATCTTCTACTCACCATCCTAAGTTCTTGTCGACCACCCAGCTATCGTCAATCTTCTACTCACCAGCCCAAGTTCTTGTCGACCACCCAGCTATCGTCAATCTTCTACTCACCAGCCTAAGTTCTTGTCGACCACCCAGCTATCGTCAATCTTCTACTCACCAGCCTAAGTTCTTGTCAACCACCCAGCTATCGTCAACCTTCTACTCACCAGCCCAAGTTCTTGTCGACCACCCAGCTATCGTCAACCTTCTACTCACCAGCCTAAGTTCTTGTCGACCACCCAGCTATCGTCAACCTTCTACTCACCAGCCCAAGTTCTTGTCGACCACCCAGCTATCGTCAATCTTCTACTCACCAGCCCAAGTTCTTGTCGACCACCCAGCTATCGTCAATCTTCTACTCACCAGCCCAAGTTCTTGTCGACCACCCAGCTATCGTCAATCTTCTACTCACCAGCCTAAGTTCTTGTCGACCACCCAGCTATCGTCAATCTTCTACTCACCAGCCTAAGTTCTTGTCGACCACCCAGCTATCGTCAATCTTCTACTCACCAGCCTAAGTTCTTGTCGACCACCCAGCTATCGTCAATCTTCTACTCACCAGCCTAAGTTCTTGTCGACCACCCAGCTATCGTCAATCTTCTACTCACCAGCCCAAGTTCTTGTCGACCACCCAGCTATCGTCAACCTTCTACTCACCAGCCCAAGTTCTTGTCGACCACCCAGCTATCGTCAATCTTCTACTCACCAGCCTAAGTTCTTGTCGACCACCCAGCTATCGTCAACCTTCTACTCACCAGCCCAAGTTCTTGTCGACCACCCAGCTATCGTCAATCTTCTACTCACCAGCCTAAGTTCTTGTCGACCACCCAGCTATCGTCAATCTTCTACTCACCAGCCTAAGTTCTTGTCGACCACCCAGCTATCGTCAATCTTCTACTCACCAGCCTAAGTTCTTGTCGACCACCCAGCTATCGTCAACCTTCTACTCACCAGCCCAAGTTCTTGTCGACCACCCAGCTATCGTCAATCTTCTACTCACCAGCCCAAGTTCTTGTCGACCACCCAGCTATCGTCAATCTTCTACTCACCAGCCTAAGTTCTTGTCGACCACCCAGCTATCGTCAATCTTCTACTCACCAGCCCAAGTTCTTGTCGACCACCCAGCTATCGTCAATCTTCTACTCACCAGCCCAAGTTCTTGTCGACCACCCAGCTATCGTCAATCTTCTACTCACCAGCCCAAGTTCTTGTCGACCACCCAGCTATCGTCAATCTTCTACTCACCAGCCCAAGTTCTTGTCGACCACCCATCTAAACGTCCAGGCTCTGACTTTCCATCTTTCTCCTCCTCCTCCACATGATGTCCTCACCCGTTGTCCTTTCTCCTCGCACCTGTTTCTCTCTTATCGTCCCAAGGTAGCCGATTGGCATCCTTTGATGCTATAATACGGCCGTGGCCTTTCTCGATGCTTTCATCCGTCGTATTATCTTCCTGACATCTACGTCTTTCTCTGTTGTATACTGGCTTATCTTTCATATTCAGTCTGTCCACCTGTTTATCTCCATCTCTGTCCCGTTGTATACTGGCTAATCTTTCACATTCGGTCTGTCCATCTGTTTATCTCCGTCTCTGTCCCGTTGGTCCTGCTTTATTTAACTCTTTGGGTCCCAGTAGGTTTTTTCATACATTTTCAAGGGCCGTAACAATCACTATGAACTACTGCACAATCTGTATTACGCACAGTGACTGGAAGTAACAAAATAGAAAGCCAGATTTCATTTGTATTCTCCGACTAAATGTGAACAGTGAAAAAACACCATGTGTGATTGATTTGGATTCTATTAAAGAGAGCTATTGACACATTATACGTTCATTGGGACTCTGTGAGTTAAAGGAGAGACTGATCTCCTTATCTTCTCGGTACGCCTAGGGCTGCTATGTCTCCGTCCAAGATTTAATCGCTATCTCTATAGGGTTTGACCACCTCTGAGAAATCTGTGTCATAAGTCCCGGGAAGGACTCCCGTCTTGTCTCGGTGCCATCCATCACCTCTTCGTTCTCAGCAATGTCGATCTCTGGTTCGTCTCGTCCTGTTTCATTATCTAAGAGCTGTTTGATAGGCTTTATGCGTCGGTACCACCTGTTCACAGACGTTCCCGGTTGTCATGCCAAAGCGATCTGTGTTCCTGTATTTACTGTCATATTCTGGAGGCTAACCCGTACTTGTTCCCCCCTTGCTAAACCCTATGTCACCACACACCCGGGCCATATCTGGCGGGGTCAGATATTCCCATCTAATAGACATTAGGGATGCAAACCTTTTGGAGATGACTGTTTGTTACAACCAGAGCATTAGGACAGCTTTAGTTCCACACTAGTGGATGCACAGCTACCTAATTCCACTTCCTAAGCCTGGCAAAGATCTGTCAACACTCAGCCGCTTTGGGATCATAACCTTACAAAACAATGTTGGCAAAGTGCTAGAGAAGACAGTTGCGGGTAAGCTACCAGAATTTTTGGAACAGGCGGTTTGGGAAGTTGCCAGCCAGGGAAGGTTACATGGTCCAATGCAGCTACTTTTGCCTTTTGGCGCCTTTGAATGTTTCTATGACAGGCAGTAAACGGTTATAGCGGCACTTGATTTAGAAAATGCTTACAACAGCCAGATATAGTATCTTGATGACAGCGCTTATGGAGAAGAGAGCCTGTCTTTGGTTGGTGAACTGGATAGCAGCTGCTCTGTATTCTCGTCAGGTAGCTCTCCGTCACGCATTAAGGTCCCGGGACTACCACAGAGATCTGCAATTTCACATGTGCTATTCAATGTTTTTACGAGGAAGACTGCAGAACTGGAAACACCTAAATATGGTAGAATGTTGACATTCGCAGATGATATTCGCGTATATAGGCAGGGGGGAGATCGGAATCAAATTGCTAGTTACAGGCAACAGTAGATAAGGTAAATGACTAGTGTACAGAGATGAGTGCAGTAGTTAACCCAGAAAAGGTAACAGCCCTGTGGTGTTCTTTGGACAATAGGATTGTTAGAGCTGATGACTGACTGACTTTCTACCCCACCAGGACATCACACAAGCGATAAACACCCGATGACACAAAGTGCCACCATGCGGATGAGGATCGCCGTGGAGAGGTCCCAGAAACCGCGTTCAGACATTTGGCCATATGTATGGCCTGCCTTTATTGCGGCCCCTGGCAAATGCCAGAGTAGGGCCTCAAATGACAAACAATTTCATCCTAAAAAGGACGATAATGGATATAATTAGAGCTGATATTCCAAGCCTCAAAATAAATGGCAGGGACAATCCAGAGAGACAGCAGACTGCGGTACCTGTAAACCACCTTTGATAGAGGCTTATTTTTTAAGGATCACAAAGAGGTGGTTGTGTCGAAGGCCTAAAAAATTCTTAATGCACTAAATATTAACTCTTTGAGTCCCGGGGTTTATCATCAGAAGTCCAAGAGGTAGTCAATAGAGACATAAATCAGCGTATCTTGCGTTTACTGGGCCTCTGGGTAGGAACATATGAACGTATGATGCGTTCCTTGTGACTCAAAGATTTATGGCAGCAATGGACATGGAGAGAGGAATGCTGTTTACACTATACAAGCACAAAATCATCTTAGTGATATTGATTGTTGTTTGCTAAAGTTGCTTTGATGAGCAGACGGCACACGACCGAGTGTCCTTGATATGATTGACACTCCAACTGCTATACCCCAATTGCGCACAAAACGGTGAACAACACAACAACATGTTGCCGCCTTATATGCACATTTATTGTCACAATTTCAAGCAATTATAGACAAACGCCAACAAATAATAATGCAAGCGAAGTAACTATACACGTCACTGGCTAAACTTATGAAATGAATGTCCCTCACATGGCTGCAACTGACACAGCGGCACTCTCTCAGACAACCTACACTAGCTGCCACAACACGCTGAGCTCACCGCTACAGTGCCCACGTCTCCAACCTTCCTCTCTCAGACAGCCTACACTAGCTGCCACAACACGCTGAGCTCACCGCTACAGTGCCCACGTCTCCAACCTCCCTCTCTCAGACAGCCTACACTAGCTGCCACAACACGCTGAGCTCACCGCTACAAGGCCACGTCTCCAACCTCCCTCTCTCAGACAGCCTACACTAGCTGCCACAACACGCTGAGCTCACCGCTACAGTGCCCACGTCTCCAACCTCCCTCTCTCAGACAGCCTACACTAGCTGCCACAACACGCTGAGCTCACCGCTACAGTGCCCACGTCTCCAACCTCCCTCTCTCAGACAGCCTACACTAGCTGCCACAACACGCTGAGCTCACCGCTACAGTGCCCACGTCTCCAACCTCCCTCTCTCAGACAGCCTACACTAGCTGCCACAACACGCTGAGCTCACCGCTACAAGGCCACGTCTCCAACCTCCCTCTCTCAGACAGCCTACACTAGCTGCCACAAACACGCTGAGCTCACCGCTACAAGGCCACGTCTCCAACCTCTCCCTCTCTCAGACAGCCTACACTAGCTGCCCACAACACGCTGAGCTCACCGCTACAGTGCCCACGTCTCCAACCTCCCTCTCTCAGACAGCCTACACTAGCTGCCACAACACGCTGAGCAACCCACTACAGTGCCCACGTCTCCAACCTCCCTCTCTCAGACAGCCTACACTAGCTGCCACAACACGCTGAGCTAACCGCTACAGTGCCCACGTCTCCAACCTCCCTCTCTCAGACAGCCTACACTAGCTGCCACAACACGCTGAGCTCACCGCTACAAGGCCACGTCTCCAACCTCCCTCTCTCAGACAGCCTACACTAGCTGCCACAACACGCTGAGCTCACCGCTACAAGGCCACGTCTCCAATCTCCCTCTCTCAGACAGCCTACACTAGCTGCCACAACACGCTGAGCTCACCGCTACAGTGCCCACGTCTCCAACCTCCCTCTCTCAGACAGCCTACACTAGCTGCCATAACACGCTGAGCTACCCACTACAGTGCCCACGTCTCCAACCTCCCTCTCTCAGACAGCCTACACTAGCTGCCACAACACGCTGAGCTAATCGCTACAGTGCCTACGTCTCCAACCTCCCTCTCTCAGACAGCCTACACTAGCTGCCACAACACGCTGAGCTCACCGCTACAAGGCCACGTCTCCAACCTCCCTCTCTCAGACAGCCTACACTAGCTGCCACAACACGCTGAGCTCACCGCTACAGTGCCCACGTCTCCAACCTCCCTCTCTCAGACAGCCTACACTAGCTGCCACAACACGCTGAGCTCACCGCTACAGTGGCCACGTCTCCAACCTCCCTCTCTCAGACAGCCTACACTAGCTGCCACAACACGCTGAGCTCACCGCTACAGTGCCCACGTCTCCAACCTCTATCTCTCAGACAGCCTACACTAGCTGCCACAACACGCTGAGCTCACCGCTACAAGGCCACGTCTCCAACCTCCCTCTCTCAGACAGCCTACACTAGCTGCCACAACACACATGATTGTCCCCCCTAGAACCCCCCCCCCCCCCCCCCATATTATTTTTCAAAAAAAAAAAAATATATACATAGGGACCCCACCTTATATATTTTTGAAAAATAATATGGGGGTATTTTAGATAGGACATATTTGTGACTGTGGCGCAAGCCACGCTACCTTTAAAAAAAAATTCAGATATCTAACATGTATTATATCTTAAAATGAACTTGCAAAAAAACATTGTATATTAGAAAAAAGGTATATTAGAAAGTATATATTTGCGGCATCCATCACCTTTTAAAAAAATTAAAAATTTAGATATCTTGTAATATAATAATTCGGAATTACAACAAACACAATCGGAAATCCCCGTAATTATTTTGGTAATGAGAGATTTAAAAGATTTGAAATAATGACTCTATTATTAAATTACACCAAAAAATCATTATTAAATATAACTAGTTTATGTATAAAAGTCGCTGTTCTGATATTAATAAATTAAAAGGAATTATTCCTAATATTTTAATTAATTATTTATTATAATTTTAAACACTTCAAAACTTAGTTTTTTGTAATTCCTGCTCATAAAAACTACCAATAATTTCTTCTCCTTTTAAATCCCGTATCTTATAAGTAACAGGATTT
>CAJHNH020005163.1:0-25083 GCA_905116865.2 Candidula unifasciata
AGTTAATTAAATCTCGTTCTGACAATACAAATTTAAGGATTCGGCTAAAGCAATATATGTTCACAGTTTACAATTATATTTTGTGTGTGTTATTCTTTGCTTTTCAATGTTATTTTATTTCATTTATCTTTTTAGACTGTATCGCATTATAAGTTCAACTGGTTTATCAGAGAAAACAATGCGATGTAGAGAAGATTATCCTATTGCTGTTAATGCAGAGGTCAACGCTCTCATCGGTGAAAATTCAGACGAAGCAGATGCAATAATCTATACAGACGGATCCGTTATACGCCAAAGAAGAAGCGCATGGGCATTTACAGCACGCTCAGCGGGCAGAACAGTCAAAGAAGCCAACGGCGCCTTCTCTTTGACAACCAGCAGCATGACGATGGATGTGATGGCAGTGACGCAAGCGCTTGCCTGGCTTGAAACACAAAAATTCACCCGTGTGTGTATACTCAGTGATTCAATGAGTATGATCCGGAGGGTTCAGGCAGGTTCAGTGCGAAGACAATGGCTTGAATCATTGCAGAAGTCCACTGTGCGTGGAGTCACCTTTATTTTTGTTCCGGGACACGCAGGCGTCGATGGAAATGAAAGAGCTGACAGGTTGGCTGGATCCGCTATCACTACCGACTGTCAGCCTATGGATCATGTTGATATTGTCAATGCCCTCAGAGAAATGGAAAGGATAGAGGACTTTGGTGGCAGTGAATCCACATCACTCGCCAGAATGGCAGACTTGGGAATTAAGATCGGTACAGCAAAAAACGAGACGCACACCATACATGCCAGAAGACTTGTTAATCAACATAGAACTGGTACTATAAGCCATCGGACGTTGGGGTTCATACTGAGGGGAGGATCTGAGCACCTATGGACGTGTCCAGAGTGCAATGAGGATAACCCAACTAACTAACTAACTAATGCTTCTGCTATGTAATGTGACACACAGATGTTATTAGTATCCCTAGATCCCATTTCTTTTTTGGCCAAATCCAGCTACAAATCCATACACCCAACTGTACACTCAGCGTACCAGATAAATGCAATATGATGTAAACACTTGTGATAGACAAGTCAAAACAACTCGAACAGATATTGCCTCACAGGTCGACCCAGCTTTCAAAATGATACTAGAAACTACAAGGGAAGAAAAGGCATGTTGACAACATAACCCATTGGGTACCTATGGACATCGTGCGCACAATTGTTGATGTGAAAAATTATCCTTATTTTACATTACTCTGTTACACATTTACAAGTTAAAGTTGAGAGAATAGACGTCATCACATTAGATCTCTCTCTATCTCTCTCTCTCTCTCTCTCTCTCTCTCTCTCTCTCTCTCTCTCTCTCTCTATGTATCTATCTCTTTCTTTCTCTTTCTCTCTGTGTGTGTGTGTGTGTGTGTGTGTGTGTGCGTGCGTGCGTGCAGATGACAGCCGCTGGCGAAAGCACCGATCAAAACACCAACGCCGTAGTTCTTGCGACGACACTCATGGGTCTTTATAACATTTGTACAGTGAACCAATCCCCTGCCTATAGAGTTAGAAGCAAACGGATTGACCACTTCACGACGGGGATACCCACTCACCCACCAACAATTTGCAATGCGAACATAATTACAGCCTGGGAGTGAGAGAGTTAAAGTTACAGTGAAAGAGTTGTGGCTTTCTGCAATAATGAACGTGTCACGGTATTTAAAGCCATAGGCGTAGCCAGACATTCCGTAGAGACATACACTAGTGGTTGGAATTAAGGAAGACTTACAGCAAAGACATCCTACGTTACGCATATTCAGTCTGCTCTCGGCTAAAAGGCATTTACCATAAATAGCAATGGTGTTGTGTTTTCTCATATGAATGACGTGTAATCGTTTTACGTGTTTTAGGAATTTGATATTTTCTATCATAGTGTACAATGATTACTGAAGTATGTTTAAAGGTGTCGCTTTTCATGTTTATGTCATTTAAATACTGGGGTGTCTGTGGATTCCCTCCCTCCCCGGACAGCAGCCAGAAGTGCGCTGTGAAAATTCTAAAAGTAAATATGGATTGTGCTTCTGCATTTCCCTTTGACACGTAGCTAAGGTGGGGCTCACAGTGTACTCATTCCCCGCCACCAGATTACCTGCTGGTTTCCCTAAGCTCTATGGCTCTAAACATGGCCTAAGTATGAGTAGTTAGGGCAACTGGATCGTCACGTCCTGATTCCCTGTGCCTTCACGATAGTTTCCAGTGTTCAGGGGGGTTGGCATACTTGCTTCCACTCTTAAGACTGTTTAGCACACCTCTGGCTCCTTCCCTCCCACAGGGGGCAGTACGGTGTGGTGCACTGGGATTATGATCGAGGTTTGCTCCTCTAGGTCCGTTGTGTTTTGCCTGAGGATTCGCACCCCCAGTTACCGGGACTACCTGGGAAGGGGGTGGGTGGGTGTGGCTCTTCCCCACGCACAATGGTATTTGGGTAAGAGAGGTTTTGCTAGGTCAAGAGGCTTACACAACAATGGACGCTCCTTTCGTGAAGAGATATTCACTAGATCTGTGGTAAGGTAAGGGGGAAAAACCCACTACCCACAACACCAACACTTCACACCTCCTGCCTCTCAAGGCTCAGTTCCAAAATTTAGAAAGTGGAGCCCAAAGACTAAATGGAGACTTTAAAAGACTGCACGAGTACTGCCAAAGATGGAAACTTGGCGTTGACCGCATCATCTGTCGAGTTCAATTATAAGTCTGATACTATATCCCAAAAGAGATACTAGAGAAAATAGTGTCCTTTACCTTTTCTTTTTTGTTCACCCTATTTGTCTTCTTGTTCTTGTGTAGTGCATGTTGCTGTATCCATCTGTGCTAATGGATGACCCTTAGCTCAACAAAGCTTGCCATATAATATCACAACATCTAGTTTAAGAACAGAAGTAGCTGCGGTCACTGCATCATTCAATTGGCTTGAGAATCAGCTGTGCATACAAATTGTTATTGTAACTGACTTGTATAGCACTTTGAGAAAGGTGGAGACTTTATGCGTTGGCAGAGTAGCACGCATCGCTTCGGAAGTCCAAGTTACTTTTTATCCTTTGGATATTATCACTATGGTATGCGGGTGTGTTACGAAACAAACACGCGGACAGACTTGCTGGCTCTGCACCACTCGGTGGTAAATGTGTGCACAAAAAGCTAGCTATTATCAACGCTCTTTGGGAGGGAATGAACAGTGCAAAGGCACGCTTAGATTATCACGGTCTGAAAAGAAAGGTGCAACGGGAAAGTGACTAGGGGATCTGGTCGACACCCCTACCAAGAGAAAAGACAAGGCGGACTTACAACCAAACTGCTATTGCTACCACCAGAGTTGGAACTCTTCCTGGCTGCTGAAGATCGGAACAGAGTGCTTATAGAAACGTCTCTAGTGCTGTTATGTCGATTCTTAAAAACGAAACTAAACTTAACGTTGTGTGCTTTTAGTGTGTTTAAGTAAATTTGTTTTGTGTGTTTTATATCTGTCAACGTTAGATCTCTGGGAGATCTGGGAGATATGTCTATGTGTAAGATTTTTCAGTGTGTATGTGTTGTATCTATGTGTCGGTGTGTGTATATCTATGTATGTATGGTGTGTTTATGTGTGTTGTTTGTTGTGGCAGTGTGTGAGCCTTCGTGAATTTAAACGTCTGTCTCGCTTGGGTGTCTGCATTGTGTCTATATATTTTTATATGTATGTATGTTTGAATGTATGCATTTATCGTCGAGGATTTTTTTAAACTAATTATTTAAACTATAAATGTTAATATATATTAACATAACCTAATTTTCATTTAGCTGTCACTTACTATGTATATTTGCGATTACAATATCTTGTTTTTAGTATTGTCACATCCCTCCTTCCAGTGATTAGGTTTTATAAGCATCCTAATTTATTTATTTTGATTCAATTTATATTTTACTGTAGTCGATAAAGCACATATTCATTCCTCTGTTCATTTCAATATTTCGTTCTAATGGTAGCCCTTTCTTTAAACGTTTGGAACTAACTGAATAGTGTGGGAGTTATAATACTGATCTTACTGATCTCAAAGCATCACACAGGATGTCCTAATACCCACATTAAAATTGGTAAACATTGCAGGCCGTGTGAAATACTAAATGATTACCGTCGATTTAAAACTGAACATATGACTCTCATGCAAGTGGGCAATCACGTTATTCAATGCGCCACATTGGGTTACCTGCGCCCAGCATGTTACATCCGGATCATGACTATCCATGTCTTCAACTATCCACATTCCTGTAACATAATACCAGTCAACTGAATACCCTCAAGATCAGTTGAGACATGACAGAAACAATTAAACGTCATGCACCGTTAGTTGCACATTGCTTTAAAACTGTGCTCAGCAAATTATGCAGAACAATTTCTCCTCAACACGTTAATTTAAAATATTTCTTTCCGTAAAATCTAATCTAGGTTAAAAAAAAAACTCAACACAAAGGAGCATTGGGGAAACACGAAAAATATAATTACAGTAATATAATTCTACACGGATTGAGGAATTATATTGCACGAAGGGGGAAAAAAAGCAAAAATCAGCAGTTTTCAATTACTCGTGCCGTCATGCGAGAGTACAAAGGTGTGCGTGATAGCAGTGATAGATCCCTAAATGTCTCAACCGGCCGGCGTGCATGACGTGGCGAAAACGGACACCCTGCGCGTGAATGACTTATTTATGAGGAAACTTCAATTACGGATATGTATTAATGAGTATGGCTGATATTCGTGTCTAGAGGTTAGAGCTCCAGTCTGTGAAGCATCCCTGAGTTGTGAAAAGGTTGTCTATCGAGTTGTTGTATTATGATTTCCAGAAAGGATCTGGTGAAAACGACTGTAGTGAGGTTAAGGATCTGGTGATTCTGAATGTGTTTCAATGTTTATATATCCCGTCCTGTCTAGGACGAAATCTTTCGTTATTTGCCCTACTCTGGCTCATGCCAGGGGCCGCAATATAGCCTGGCCATAAATATGGCCTAATGCCTGAACGCGGTTTCTGGTACCTCTCCACGGTGACCCTACCTGCATGGTGGCACATTGTGTTATCGGGTGTTTATGGCTTGTGTGATGTCCTGGTGGGGTAGAAAGTCAATCAGTCAGTCTGAATGTGTTTTGTTGAAGTTTGCGGATGTGGAAAATTGGTCATTAAAAAAAAACATTTAATAAAAGAAAGAAAAGGGCCAGGAAGCTGTCAACTCCTATGGCACGTCTGGCAATCGACAATAAACGTATGCTGATATTTGATCACGGAAAGATACTCACCAACAATAATATCAATTTGACAAATACGCTGAATATTTTGAAAAACCTTTAAATAGACTACCCTGAGATGTTACTCCAGATATTCAGCCTTTAGAAATCAAACTTGATATCGACTGTTAGATACCCTCTAAAGAGGAAATTAACAGCTATCAATCTTCTGAAGGAAAGAAAGGTGGCAGGCTCAGATGGTATCTCTGCAAATGGTATTTAGACCAATAAAACAGATCAACATTTAGTAAAGTGTAAGATGTCGGTGTCTGCAGCTTAGGCGTTGTGAGCGCGTTTCATAATGCCGGGGTGCAGGGTTCGATTCCAGCAGCGGGCCTTGCTCCTTGCGTTGGTTTCGACAGTGGTATCGAGAAGCTGACCGTGCAGAGCAATAGCAAACTACTGGACGTAAATTTGCTTAGAAAAACAACAACAGCAAAAAAAAAAAAAAAAAATGCCGAGGTTAGTTCTGCAATGCCCTGCAAAGGATATGCAACTAACTTTAACAGTCTGGGATACCGAAGAAATACCAGCAGACTGGAGAGAAGGATGTCTCGTGGAACCTCCTTAATATGGTGATCTGCAGGAGTGTCAAAACTATAGAAGGATTTTGTTGCTGTCAGCTCCTAGAAAAATATAAGAGTAGCATTATTATTTTGGAAAAACTAAAAGACGCTACAAGGTAAACAGGAAGGTTTTCGGCTAAACAGATAAGATAGTATTAAATTAATAAAGCAAAGCATTTAAATAAATTAACCACGTTATATTGGATTCACAGACTATGAAACAGATTTTGACAACATTAGTAATAAATCTTCCTGGAAATTAATGGGGCACTGTAGACTTCCACAGACAATTATGAACTTGGTGAAGGGAACATATAAAGACATAAAATGTCGAGTTCTTAATGAGGGAAAGCTAACATCTACATTTGAAATGATAGCAAGTGGTGCGCAACACAGATGTCTTTTGTGGCCTCTCCTATTTTTCTTGAATTAGACTGGATTGTGGCGGCAGTAGCTGCTAACACCAACACTGGAAATCAGTGGATCCCTACAAAACAGCTTGTTGATCTGGACGTCGCTGATTATCTTAGCTACTGTCCTACTCAAGGAATCAGTTGGAAGATAAACTAAATATATCTGAGGCGAGATCTGGAAATCCATAAGGAAAATACTAAGATATTAGGAATAAATGAGGCACATAGTAATGTTGTTATTGTAATTAATGGTATCCCACTCCAAGAAGTAAAGTCGCACACCAATCTTCTTCTTCTTCTTCACTTCCTCTTTTACCGCTGTGGGTGTCGAGGGAGATATAAGGTTCTGTTTCTAGCTCTTCTGGCTGCCTCGACCATAGGCACATCGTACTGTTGTAGAGTTTCTCTGATGTTATCCTTCCATCTTGTTTTTGGTCTACCCCGTGCTTTACGTCCTTCTTCTCTTCCCATGTATGCTTTGTATGGTATGGTGTCACAAGGCATTCTCTCTAAGTGGGCAAACCATTTCACTTGCTGTCGTTGTATGTAATCCAGAATTGGTTTTGTGCCGACTTGTTCTCTAATGATCTCATTTCTGATCTTATCTTTCATGGTCACTCCTACAGCCCTTCTCAGACATCTCATTTCCGTGGTTACTAATTTTCTTTTATGGTTTGTTGTGAGTGACCATGTCTGGCACTGGTAGCACAGAGTTGGAATAAATATGCTTTGAATAAAACAATGCATGCTAAAACTATTCTACCTCAGCTTCTTTCCGTCTTTAGGGCGGACTCTGCCACCAGCACGATTTTCTCTGAACTTCTTTTAGTGGCCTACAGACATGACCGCAACCTCAAGGGTATTATAGTCCATACGTGGTTCATGGGACAATTCTGGAATTCCTGAATGCCACCTTCCAAATACGTGAAGAATTCTGCTCCACGAGCTCCAGCATTATTTACGCCACAACTGCAAGAGATGTGGCATGAGATATATCGGTGAAACAAGTCTGCGACTGGCTGACAGGTTCAGAGATCTTTTGGATGTGCAGAACGGTGCGTTGAAACCAGTACCGTTGCACTTAAATTCCAAGGATTACTAAGGTTTACAATACATCGATGTGACAGCCATCAGATCAAGCCACTCCGGCGACAGAGTCTGCCAGTCTCCTAAAAATAGCTTTATTTTCACTTTGGGCACTTTAACACCTAGAGGAATGAACTTCCAACAGTTTTTCGTCTAAAATCCTAAAGGATTAAATTGCTCACACAGTTTTATTAACATCCTCTAGTTCGGCCCCTTGAATTTTCCGGGGAGAGGGGGGTATTTATTCTCCTGTCCCACGTGTCTCGTCAGTCTACTGACTGGTTGCTTCGAGATAGACGCTAAGTGATTTTGTGTATTTCTCTGGTATTGTTTGATTTACGTATGTGCTGATGAAGGCTCCATAGTCGCAAAGTTCAGATTTGTTTATGTTTGTTATATTGTAAAGCTTACGTTTCTTTCGGTGTTATATATATTCTTGATACCTTTTTGGGCAGTAATGTAAGTAAAGATGGGGTAACTGTTAAAGATACTATATTTAAAATACAAAAGACAGAAAGAGCTTTCATAGCACTAGGAATCTGTGTAGGTCAAAAGAAATAAAGTTAATACTAAACTTAACACTTTTAATTATAATATCAAATCATCACAGCTGCATGCAGCAGAAACATGTAGAATAACTAAGGCAAAAACTAATAAACTGCAAGCATTCAGTAACTGGTGCCTGCGCGGAATAGCGGGAATTAAATGGTATGATCGAATCGCTAATACAACTTTGGAAGAAAACTAAACAAGTGCAAGTGGACTAAGAGGTGAAGAAAAGACTCTGGCGTTGAAAAGGACACTCGCTGAGGATATCTGAGAACAATATATCTAGAATATCTTTGTACTGAAACTCACAGGGGGTGTTAGTGTGAGTGCTTTATCAATCGTTGTTGAACATTTAACAGTCAACGCAACATATCACTAAATATGTATTTTTTAGTTTAAGTACATCATGTGAGTATAAGAATTATTTCGTGTGTCTTTAAATCTTCAAGGTAATTTTAAGGTAACGCCAGCTATAGATGTGTCAGTTTTTAAAAAAAAATTGTTAAAATACACATAGGCCTAACGTCTAAAGTCTGTTTTTTTAGCTGACTTTCACGATTTATCCATTAGTAAAGCTGATAATCCAGATGGTTGTCGCGACGTCTTGGGAGCAAATAGCTTTGTCTTAATTACAAGAAATGGGAGTAGGTTTATGAAACTCTGTATCATTGTAGTTCCTTGCGACATAATAAGCCAGGTTTTAGTTTTCTTAACGGTTATTGTGTCGTTTTATGAAACAGTCACAAAAACATGTGTTTGTGAATTTGTGCTTGGAATGTTATTAAATCTAACCCAGCTGCTCGCGATTTTAATTTCGCTGTTTATTTAAGATTCATTTGTCACACACAAATCATCATGTTATCTCTAATGTTTCCGACATCTAGCCTTCATGGTGTCATCTCTGATTCTTTTAATAATCTAGTTTTTATTTCCGTCCTAATTATTGCTTTTGTTTTTTCTAATTGCGTTGACCTGCTGTAAACTCTGGCGGAAAGTTGTAAATGTTATCCACTTCTGGAACTTCAGTCTTGCTCCAGAGCTTGAGCTTTCCTTGCACATCTGTTTTACAGACCTAGCTTTTTGCTGGTTCCCTGCATCTCAAGCAGACGAACCCCAACTTCAAAGTAAAGGTCTATAATTAGTCGACGTTTTTGTTAGTGGTCAGCGTCTACTCTACACCCCCCCCCCCCTTTTTTTTTTCTGCCCCGCTCCCTCCCACAATGGGGCCGTGGTATCCACACATGTACTTACTAATTCAGTCACTGCCGTTCTTTCAGGATTCCTTTTGCTATTGTATTGTTATTATTATTATTATTATTATTATTATTATTATTATTATTATTATTATTATTTGCTGCAAATACGTTTTCTAATTTTTTTTTTTTTTTTTTTTTTTAAATTAACGCATAGCAACACAATTTTGTTACTTAGTTGCTATGTTTGTAGGGCCTCTGTTTGCTATTTATTTTTTTTTTCTTTGGAATCTGTACATGTGTCATTAAATGTACAGTTTTTATTTTTAACTCTCTGTGTCGTTAATTGTCTCATGTAAAAGAAAATATATAATCTATTGTCTGTGCAACTGATTAAAGCGACGGTAAATTTTTTAAAAAAAAAGCATACTTTAAGATAAGTGCCACTAGGCGAAGAAACATACATTTATAAAATACCACTGACATAAAGCGATTTCTGAATGTAATGCTCTTAGTTACTCGCGACTAAATAAATAAGGGGTGGGGCATTTTATAATGCAAAATTTTAAAATGAATGATATTTGTTTTGAACAGGATGGGCCTATTATAAGGCAATACTCCAACTTCTCACGATGGGACCTTTGCATGGCTGGCGGGACATAAAGCAGCTCACACGCTGATAGTGACAGACTCAGTGAGCATGGGTAAGAAGATCCAAATTGGCAAACTCTGACTAAAACAGGTTGACAGCCGAGAAATGCCGGGTGAAAGGAAAATGAAGTTGCTGACAGATTGGCAGTGTGTGCTGTGGTTGGATGAGGAAGAAGCATGGAAGGTAGACATACTGATTGCGCTGCGTTCTAGAGACATTTAAACAAAGCATTCAGAGACAATAAACCGTCTGTTGCAAATAGGTTTTAAACGAGGACAAGCATTGAAACCAGTTTTAGGGCAATTAAAGACGATATGCCAGTCAGCTCTCGCTTGGTACGTTGAACATGGAGGTATTGAGATGGCTGCTGCATTGTAGGACGGACTGATTTGATAGGATGTCGATAGGGACAACAAGTAACAAGTAAGTAACAATACTCAGCTAGGCATTTCATTGTACGAACAGATGATCATTGTTTAGACTGTGTCACCTGTTTCAAAGTTCGGGCTTACGGTGACTGTTGGAATGTTGTATTGCAGTTTATAGCTGGAGTGACTTATCTGCGCTTTTGCACAACACATCCGATTTAAGCAATCCCTAAATGCATCGCCTTTTATGGCTTGCTTGTTAATTGGCAGTGGGTGTGTTTAGCTTTAGGATGGTAAGTTTCCCGAGGAAATTTGCACAAGTGGGAATAACAATATATAGATTTAAATTTATTTACAGACTGAATGTGTGAAATAAATACGCGCCCCTGTTTACACAGATCATTTTAATGTTCTCTTCATTTATCATAAGTGTCAAGGAATGCTCATTTACTCAGGCGATACAAGTTTTAGATTTTCACACCAAGCAGGTGGCCAAGGAGTTAGTAGTCTAGCTCACATTTTGTGTGGCTTGTGTTTATAACGTTGCATGCCTCGGAAGTTATGTCAGTACTACTGCACATTTTTTATATTATTGACAACTCTTTTCATAAGCGGGGAAAAAAAAAAAAAAAAACATCTCTTTCAGGTAAAAAGAAATATATGCAAGGATAACAATATGCAACATAATATCCTCTTTGTATTTGGGTTGGGAGGGTGGAGGGGGTGGTAGGGTGGGGGGGGGGGCAATGGTGAAGAGAAATGTTGGCGAGTTTGGTGCTATGTCATTAGGGAATATCTACATCAGAACAAAAAAGCAAAGGGAAGAAAATAATAGTGTGAAACTCACTGTTGCATTTAACACAGACGTTAATCATTAGTAATTTATGTCTGTTAAAGTAACAGCTGATGAGGTGGCCACCTAATCTATGTCACGATCACATGACGTCCAAAGACAAGATACAGTGTCTGCCTCCATGTTATGTCATGAGACAGAAAGGCAGGGATGAGGATCGTCCTGCTTGTTGGGTTATTAAGTTCAATTTACTAGTACAAATGCTTGCCCATTGTCATTGCTTCCAGTCCATATTAGTGTGCTTTACTGTATATATATATATATAAATATATATATATATATGTATATATATATATATATATATATATATGTGTGTGTGTGTATATATATATGTATATATATATGTATACACACACACACACATATATATATATATATATATATATATATATATATATATATATATATATATATATATATACATATTTATGAGAATAGATAGAGAGAAGAGTGACAGAGAGAGAGAGAGAGAGAGAGAGAGAGAGAGAGAGAGAGAGAGAGAGAGAGAGAGAGAGAGAGAAATGCTATGTTAATAGTTAACGCTATCAGTAATATTAATGTAAAAGAAAAATTTTTAAAATTAGTTTTCAGATAAAATGAAACTACACAAAGTGACTGGGTTTGTTCTTGACAACTGTATGCGTAACTAAACCAACAAACAAACAAAAGGTTAAACATACTTTCTATAAAGTAGAAAAGCCTTATAGGATATTATGACACGACTGATACGACAGGAATCACTCAGAGTCAACCATAAACGGTTTATGTTGATGGAGTATTGATGACTTCATTTCTGACCGTGTGCCGAATTGCTTACATAGTGTTTCATGTTAGGCGTTTAGAATTGACGTATCACTGCTGCATCGTACTGAAAGTCATATAAAGACACCTATTGGACAGGCTTAGAAAGATAGACATGTTGGGTGTGATGGAATACGTGTCTGAAATATTTGTTTGGGGACATAAGCGGTCATGAGATATGTCAAGAGTCTACTTTTGGTTGGTGGGTGTCGAGATTTTAACTCTAGGCTGCTAGGTTAGAGGTTGTCATCAAAGGGGTGGTGTCTTCAGAACGTAAAAAATGAAAGAGCCTTTGAAAATGAAAGGTTGGGGTAGAGGGGGGGGGGGGGGGATAAAGGGCTAGAAACGCACACAGAGAAAAAAGGATAACAGGTATGCCGTTCCGTATGTCTTGAATATTGCAAATGAAGTGCCTACTACAGCAGATTATTTGTAAAAGAGAAAGGCCCATTAGTGCAGCTGATTTGTCAACAAGACTGACAACTTTCACAAATTAATTAAAGAATATATACTGCAAACATTACACTAATACACAATAGAACATGCAGCTAACGAAATATGAAGAAAACTGACAATGATACATTATTCAATAAATTGTTTGACTCTCCATTTTTTTTAAATTCGCAACGTAAAAAGACTGTATAAATGTATGAAATGATAATATAAATAAAAATGTTTCCTAATATGTGTTTAATTTGATTTTATTTGATTCAAGAACCGACATTACAGCACTCAAGCGCTCCGTCTCCATCTTCAGCAGCCAGCGAAGAGTTCCAATACTAATGGTGCCAGTAGCATTCTGATTAAACGTCTGTCTTGCCTTTCCTCTGAGCCTCAAGCATCTACCAGAACCTCTTGTCACTCCCCGTTGCACCAATCTCACCAGACTGTGGTGATCCATCTGCTCCTCCGAACTGTACACCCTCTCCCACAAGGCACTAACCACGTCTGCCTTATCATGAATCAGTATTCCACCAAGTTGTGCAGAGCCAGCCCTGTGAAAAAATCCAGACAATACCCCTTACCCGTGTCCTCCGCAGCGAAGCATGCCACTCTGCACGAAGCAGACCTGTTCTGATCTTCCTCAGCATGCTTTCTGAATCAGTTACAATCACGATGTGTGTGTGTGTCGTGTTCTCTAGCCAGCGGAAAGCTGCAGTGACCGCCTCCACCTCCATTCTTAAGCTGGATGTTGTGGTATCATATGCTAGGCTCTCCTGCACCAAACGTCGACCAGTAACTTTTGCTAAGAAGCCCCAAGCACTTCTTTTGCCTCTTAACACTGAACCGTCTGTGTAAATGATCAAATCCTCTGAGCGAGCATTATCTTGAAAAGAAATGCTGAATTTCCACCTCTGTGGCACCTGCTGGTCGGTTTCTGCATTCCCGGCTCAGCGTAATTATGACTCTACACAAGTCTGATTGTTCAGGTGGCACTTGGACCCACTTCTTTCCTCGCCTAATATTTTTAAGGATGCAAACCTGTCTGATTGTGTCTTCTGCCTGAGCCCTCCTTGACCTCCCTGTTATTAGCCACTGACCCTTAACTGCACCCAGAGCTTCATGCAGAGGGTGGTCTGTGTCTGCAGCTACCTAGAGATATGACTTCGCCTGCAGCACCTTGTGCCTACCTGCAACCGTCGGCAAACCAAGGATGCATCGCATGCACACCACTGTGTGTCTCTGGTGCAACCCAGAAAGACCCGCATAGCCGCGGTCTGTATGCGCTCTAGTTTGTCCATCTGACGCTTTGAGACGGTAAGCAGTCCCAGGTCATTATCAACCACTGACAGGATCAGGAGCTGATATAGTGTAAAAAGCATTCTCTGCTCTACGTCAATTGCAGCCATAGTCTTAAGTGCACTAAGTCTTTTTTGGCATCTTGTCACAACTCTCCACGTGGTCCTTAAATGACAGGCTCCTGTCAAATGTAATTCCCAGATACTTCAGTTTGCTCTCTCTGTTGACGTTTCTACCATCTATCATGAGACTTGGGACATTAGCTCTAACGATTCTGTTGTCCAGAGAACATCACAAAAGAGACGCCTTTTCCGGGTGGACGCCAGCCCTCATTTCTGTACACCACTCAGTCACTGTGTCTACTGTCGCTTGTAGCTCCTGGGCTGTTTGTTCCCTCTCCCCCCTGCCTATATGCAAGTATATCATCCGCAAAGTCAGTATCCTTCCAACTCCTGGTGCTTCTAGGCTTGCAATCTTGCTCGTATGCACGTTAAAGAGCACAGGTGAGATGGTGGATCCCTGTGGCAGTCCTGGGGCCAAAGTGCATGGTTCTGAGGTCCATGAGTCCAGTCGGAGAGCGACCAGACTTGAATACAGGAAAGCTGCAACATAATTCACCATCCATGGACTGACCTCCTTCTCTTTCAGTGCAGTAATTAAGATGTCGTATCTCACTCTGTTATAAGCATCCTCGAGATCCAGACCTACCGCCATAGTTTCCTGTCTGTTCTGGAACCCTTCATAGACGTCAAAAGCTAAAGTGGCCGCATTTGCCCAAGTGTCCTTTCCTGGCCTGTAGCTTCCCATACCTCTTGGGAGAAGCTTTCCCCTTTCGAAAAATTCTTGCAGCTTTACAACAACTATCTTCTCCAAGTCCTATCCAAATGTGTTTTGTAAGGTGATGATTTTAAAGCCACCGAGTTTAGAATGATCTTTAAAAGATTTCGGTAGTGGGATTAGATAGCTGTGCACCCAGTCCTGCGGTACTGATGATATCTTAATGCTCTGGTTAAAACAGTCAGCCATCTCTGCCAGGTCTACATCGGTCAAAGCCTTCATGTGACCATACCTGACTCAATCAGGCCCTAGTGCAGTGTCTTTTGCTTTTTTCAAAATTTGTTTGATAAGAAAAAAAAAATGTATTTTATGAACCATTTCAACTCATCAATCCTAACCTAACAACACTGGCAACAACAGACAGGGCGCCTCAAAGAGATGTTAAAGCGGTAACATCCAGAAGTCGACTACACAGATCATGGACAACACAAATACTGGAGACACTAAAACGTACTATATAGGTAGCGAACGGAAGTTGGCCGTTCCAGAGATCTCTTTCTGACCTGACGCCGCGAATCATTTCAGTGGCAGAGAAGCGAAGCAGGGGAATCTGTTTCCACACATAACCTCAAGTTGTAAATGGCTGTGGTAGTCGTTACGGTTGCACTAATTGTAACTTCTGAATAGGTCATCTGGAATCTGCTGCGTTGGTCTGTCATCTAGACTAAGGGATAGACCAATGGATATTTCCTGCTTTACTTATCGAATAAGCCCTTATCAGTACAGGACTGAGTGTTACACTGAACTGTACTCGCCCAGTTGCCCTGATTATAACATGCTTGGAGTTTGAACAAGGCCCTACTGGTCTGCTATCAGTACCGAGATTCTTTAGCCTCACAGCGTCAAACCTCCAAGTCCTGTATACTATTTGTTTGTCACCTAGACTGATTTCTTCTGAACTGTGTCAGACTTTACCGCAAAGGGAATAAACGGTACGCACGCACGCTTTCACCTCACATGGTTGCGGATACTGTGGATATAGTGGCTGTATGTTAGGCTTCTAAGAAAAAAAAAAAAAAAACTGCCCCCTGTGAGCGATGGCCCATTGGCGATATTTTTGTATTCACCGTAGACGAGAGATGTATTGTTGCTGTTTTCTTAAAGTGGTCTTCTACGTCAACCCGACCTAATGACTAATGCCAGAAAACGCACTAAGTAGTAAATATTTATGAGACTGATTATAGCGAAGTCAGAAATATGGATTCTACAGACTTTTATAATTTAAATCGCCATTCTGACAGATGTAGCACAAACATCAACAGTAACTACAACTACCACCACTACTACTACTACTGCCACAACTACTACCAAAATACTACTAGTTGTAACACTGCTGCAACTCCTATTGTTACCTTCACTATTGCTACTACTCCTACTACATACATCAATACTACTATTCAGACGATCACTGCTACAGCTCAGACTATTACTACTAATATTATTACAACTGTTGCTGATGCAGCCTCTATTACTACCACTTATATTAATCCACTAAAAAAACCACGATTGTTGTTACGGCTAATACAACTAACTATTACTGAAGCTGCTGCTACAACTACTACTAAGCCTTCTTTTCTTCTCCCTCTTCCTCTCATTTTTGTTCTATGTTCGCATTTCTACTGTGACACGTTTCTTCTTGTAATCATGTTGCTTAAGTATCTTTACAACTCAAACTAAGTGCTGTGTTTCCAGATAAAAAGATGTTAAAGAAAAAGCTGATTGACCTCGCTGAGCTGGGGTATATCATCACAGAGCGGTTTTTGCCAGTGATGGCGTAGCAGAAAACAAAGGCCCATAGCGTCTACGAAACACATCTGAAGCAATTGGGAAGACATTGTCCAAAATCAAACCAGCAACAGTAAAACTGGGTCCAAATTGAACCAGCAACCGTGAGATTGCGTCCAAAATCGAACCAGCAACAGCGAGGCTGCGTCCAAATCGAACCAGCAACAGTGAGACGGGGTCCAAAATCGAACCAGCAACAGTGAGACTGTTAGTACACGGTTTACCGACGGCACCGCCAGGAAGATTATAATAAAACGTGTAAATTATATGCTATCTAAGCCATTAGCGCGTTAAAATAATAATAATAATATCAGTGGAGCTTCATAGTGAGAGGCAGCCTTGAGTACGTACAAGGTACAGTCCTGGGAAGTAAAGGCGGCTGGCTTGATGCTGACAATATAAGGACTGAAGGCATGGCAAAGGGACCTTCACTTTAAATAGGGGAAATGACGCTTTGCCAATAATAAGTTGTATACAGGGCCTCAACAGATTTAAGAATTGAGAACGCAAAAATAAAAATAACATGTGTAATTATAGTTCTCGTGTGGTGAATATGTGATAATAATAAAATTTATATTTAAAACAATATAAAATGTATTTCCAAATAAAGATAAGGAATGTATAATACATGGCTTGTATGTGGGCTCTTAGCCCATTAGCATATTTTCTAACGGGCTAAGCCCCCACCCCCCTCACGTTTCCCTTTTTGATCCACTATAAAATGTTATTGGGAGGGGGATAGGGGTGTTCCTGTCCCCCATGTTTAGGCCACCCCTGTTCTTTACCAGGAGTATAAAAATTCATAATTTACGTTTATGAAACTGCACTCATGCACAATATGTACATCCCATTTTATGTAGGCGAAAGGGAAAATCTGAAATGTATGATATATATATATATATATATATATATATATATATATATATATATATATATATATATATATATATATATATATATATATACATATAAATGCTAAAAGCATATATTTACCTTAATGACATTGCACCCATACTCTTTTGTGGCCTCCAACACAAAAATTAATTCAGCAATAAGCTCTAGTAGAAAGCACATGGGCCTGCCAGAGTTCGCATCAGTTCGTTCCTAAGCAACAGATAATAAACCAGAGAAGACCACCAGGAGCGAATGTTAAAATAGTTCTACCCCTACAGATTATTGCGCTTGTTAGATCTACGCAAAAGGGGAAAAAAGCTGAAATAAATGAAGAACGTTGGAATAAATAAACCATTACAGAACCTTCGGTTTTCCTTCTTTTGCTTGATTGATTAAGTTGATGTTCAGGTAAACAACTCATACGGCAGTATACATTAGAAGAATTGTCTTGAGTGTATTTGTTCTTGTGCTTTATCTCTTTGCCTTTCCATCTATCTCTTTGATGGTCTATGGTTAGTATTTCCTACATTTGTTTTACTTACCGTCGAACGTCTTCCATTATTGTGAAATAAGGGGCATAGCTTTAGTATAGGAAGGCGGGGAAGTGGGAGTGGCTTAGAGGATCAAAGGGTCACCTAAGGATCTAAATGTCGTGGGCACATGTCTCCAAGGAGCCGAACTTTTTTTTTTAAATGACCTTAGCTTCAAGGTTGATCCAGTTTTAAATAGCTATGTTTGTTTGTTTGTTTTAGTATCCAGAAGCCATGAGTTGTGAACCCTTAGGCTCGGTATTATGGATATCGCAACCTTTCGGCCTTGATTCCTAAATACTGTAAATCTGGCAGAAACGTGGCTTTTCTGCCTACCCCCGGGAGTGAACACGGACCACAAGGAGTTTGTCACCCAATCACCGCGCAATCAGATTTAGCTAACTACGTTAGAGAGCCGGGCATTTAAATAGCTGTAAAGTACTTTGCTTGCAAGTAAAGACGACGGGTTTGATGCTGACAACATCATCTACAATGGACTGATTGGTCTACACAAATAAGGTCTAGCAATAGCCGCCATATTCGCCTGAAGACGTGATAAGTTGTTTTTTTTTTTTACATATTTACTTATTCCATTCCAGTTGTCCAAAAAAAAATTCCAAACTTGATCCTTTTTCAGCTGCTATATGATGGAAGGTTCCTTTGCTGTCTTATTTGGTTTCCTTTTATTTGTGGTGTGTAGTCACACCTGATACTCCGGTTCTTTGCTTCATTGCTCCGGTGTGTTCCTTGTGATTTATGGGTCTAGTATGGTCCAGTTCTCTTAGTGCTGATATCTGTGGGTTTTAGCTGATTGTTGCTGGTTCTTGGTTAACTCGTGCTGATCGCTGCGCTGGTGCCCTATTGCTGCCTGGTTGCCGTACTGTCAAGCCGCCGGGAAAATATTTACTTATGAGAAGGCTGTGTGGTTTATTGGCTATGCCCTATGACACAAGCGGGACTTGTTCAGTTCATAGTCTTTTGGTCTTTCTCACGTGCATTCATTTTCTAGCGCATCATAGGCGTCGGAGTTGCCAGCTCAGATTTCTCGAGTCTTTTCAAATGAAGTGTAAGAAGAGCATCTGGTACATACATATTATTGTTTCTTGTAAATACTTCTATATATTAACTCATTCTACTTCTAATTCTACTTCATAATGAATTTATATATATATATATATATATATATATATATATATATATATATATATATATATATATATATATATATATACCACGCCTGGCTCTCTAGCGTAGTTGGCTAAACCGGATTGCGCAGAAACCGGGTGACGAAATCCTTGTGGTCCGGGTTCAATCAAGGGGGTAGGCAGGAAAGCCACATTTCTCCCAGATTTACGGTATTTACAATGGAATCAAGGCCGAAAGGTTGCGATATCCTTAATACCGAGCCCAAGGGTTAACAACTCATGGCTTCTGGATACTAAAACAAAACAAAACAAACATATATATATATATGCCACAAGGTGTTAAATTAATAACAGTATAGCGCTGAAAAAAAAGTAATATAATAATGTGAAAATAGTAAGTCCACGTAGAAAATATTTATGACAGAAAAGACTACTTTCTTTGGACTAACTAATGAACGTACATTGAGTTGTCTGGTACTGAAAGTTGTAAACTTCATATTGGTTTAAGGAAAACAGTAATGGAGACTAAGGTATCTAGAAGACCAGGCAGGGGTTGTGCAGCACGACAGTGGACAAAGGACATGGAAGATACCCCGCGCGTGACAGTCTACGAGAGGGGGAGGGGGAAAGGGGGGGGGGGTTGGCAGTGAATCCAGTTGCCATACAGCATGTTGTGATGAGGGTGCTTAAACCAACCCCCCCCCCCCCTCCCTTTGAACCAAGGATACGCTACCTTACACCGAAGAGTTTGATATCGAAAAAAGTCAGAAAAAACAACCACATCCAGCACAATAGTAGTACTTTATTAAAGACAAATCAGACGAAGCCATTATTCTGGGCTTCAGTTCAGGACACAACTGATTTCATAGACACGTAAATGAGAAACTTATGATGGGTGTATCAGCCACGTGCACACATGCAAGGTCGCCCCACATATTAGAACATATACCCCAGCACTGCACCGAATGTAACACACAGAGGTAAACCGTTTGACCCAAAAGAACAACAGTGCAATGTAAACTCTAGGGACCTCTGAATGAACGATCATCGACAGTGACATTCACACGGGAGACAAAATTGCCTATATAGCAGACAACTATTTTTCAGGCGAGCGAAAGAAGAAAAAGAAACGTATGATGATGATGATGATGATGCCTATGCTGATGAGAATGATGGTATGATGGTAGTGAGGTGGAGACCCACTGACCTTTCAAAACACCACACATGTATTCTCCAACTAAATTATTCTCTAGGCTTACATTCACTGTCAGCCTATGCCCAAAACCAATGTAGTTCCATCTTTCCCACTAAACTATATGGATTCCTAAATGAAAACCACAGCGACCAGTCTTTCGCCAGTGACTAACAAATAGCTGCTGCTGTCATTTGCGTAATAATATAATGCGTGTATAATAGAGAGGAAGCGTTTCCGCAGACCTCGGCTGTCACTGAAGTGTTACTGGGCACACGCAGATTACGGAGTTATTGTCACTGATGTGTTACTGGGCGCAGGCAGATAACTGAGTTATTCTCACTGATGTGTTACTGACTACACGCAGACAACTGGGTTTGCTGACCGAGGAACTTCACGGACATACAATGGGATACAATTATCTGTGGTTGAGTATAAGTGAGGACAAGGCTATGAATGAATGAGTCACCATGTTGGAGAGCCAAGTCACGAAAAACAGTTATAATAGTGCTGTCTGAAGGTGACTGAGCACTGAGGCAGTTTTATAACAGTTTCCTGTTGTGGAAAATGTGGACAGATGAAAAAAAAAAAATTAGCTTAGTAAACTGATGACTTATCTGCATAGTTTACTAAATGTATTTTAACAGAAAGGCACACACAGGCAAACTGACTGACCGAAACACTGACTAACAGACTGATCAACAAACTGAGAGACAGACATATAGACACATACACAGACAGACAGATGACAGACGGATAGACAAACAGGCTGACTGTCAGATGGACAGACAGACAGACAGACAGACAAACGGACGGACGGACGGACGGACGGACGGACGGACGGACGGACGGACGGACGGACGGACGGACGGACGGACAGACGGACAGACAGACAGACAGACAGACAGACAGACAGACAGACAGATAGATAGATAGATAGATAGATAGATAGATAGATAGATAGATAGATAGATAGATAGATAGATAGATAGATAGATAGATAGATAGATAGATAGATAGATAGATAGATAGATAGATAGATAGATAGATAGATAGATAGATAGATAGATAGATAGATAGATAGATAGATAGATAGATAGATAGATAGATAGATAGATAGATAGATAGATAGATAGATAGATAGATAGATAGATAGAACTTTATTTTTGGACAGACAGACAGACAGACAGACAGACAGACAGACAGACAGACAGACAGACAGACAGACAGACAGACAGACAGACAGACAGACAGACAGACAGACAGACAGACAGACAGACAGACAGACAGACAGACAGACAGACAGACAGATAGATAGATAGATAGATAGATAGATAGATAGATAGATAGATAGATAGATAGATAGATAGATAGATAGATAGATAGATAGATAGATAGATAGATAGATAGATAGATAGATAGATAGATAGATAGATAGATAGATAGATAGATAGATAGAACTCTATTTTGGACAGACAGACAGACAGACAGACAGACAGACAGACAGACAGACAGACAGACAGACAGACAGACAGACAGACAGACAGACAGACAGACAGACAGACAGACAGACAGACAGACAGACAGATAGACAGATAGATAGATAGATAGATAGATAGATAGATAGATAGATAGATAGATAGATAGATAGATAGATAGATAGATAGATAGATAGATAGATAGATAGATAGATAGATAGATAGATAGATAGATAGATAGATAGATAGATAGATAGATAGATAGATAGATAGATAGATAGATAGATAGATAGATAGATAGATAGATAGATAGATAGATAGATAGATAGATAGATAGATTTAAAAATGTGTCTCTGTCTGGCTGGCGTGCTATGTAACAATCTTTATGTGTGATAAAATAATCGACCCGAGTACACATGAAGACATGCAATTTCGGCCTCTATGCACACATCAACATGCTACATTTTCTAATCACTCTGATGGCTGCACAAGTGTACAAGACAGCCAAACATCCAAGTCTGACAAATCAACGTTACGCTATCACAGCGAGATTTTTTCACAGGAATCCCCGGGAAGAAATCGACGTCTAGTCTAGCCTGCGGAGCCAGGTTGATTAGCCATGACTCCGTGCAAGACACATAGTCTCGACAAACATATTAAAAAAGAAAAAGGATTATGGAGGATAATATACTATGTTTCCATGCTAATCAATATCGATGATTTGTTTGTGACTGTGTTCTTTGTTGTACACAATTTAGGAAGTTGTTTTAAATAGTATGTCTAGACCAAGAGTTGATTGAATGGAGTACTCGGTTTGGCTAGGGAAAAAGCATACCTTTGATGCTGATAATTATTGAGCCATTGTTTGCCTTTTTTATCGCATATATTTCTGTTTTTTACTGATAATTCTGGGTGGCTGCAGCGGAAAAAAAAGACAGTTTGCCTAAAGCTTTGTTGGTGATTTGTCTGATTTTGGGTCCAATCATTCAATATTTCTCCCTCGCTTGATTTGTGAGTGCTGAGTGCATGTGAGCATACGAAATAGGGGGAGAGACGAGGATCACTTGAGCATACAGTATAGGGCGTGAGGCGAGGCTCATGTGAGCATACAGTATAGGGCGTGAGGCGAGGCTCATGTCAGCATACGATATAGAGCGAGAGACGAGGATCACTTGAGCATACAGTATAGGGCGTGAGGCGAGGCTCATGTGAGCATACGGTATAGGGGGAGAGACGAGGATCACTTGAGCATACAGTATAGGGCGTGATGCGAGGCTCATGTGAGCATACGGTATAGGGGGAGAGACGAGGCTCATGTAAGCATACGGTATAGGGGAGAGACGAGGCTCATGTAAGCATACAGTATAGGGGAGAGACGAGTCTCATGTAAGCATACAGTATAGGGGAGAGACGAGTCTCATGTAAGCATACGGTATAGGGGAGAGACGAGGCTCATGTGAGCATACGGTATAGGGGGAGAGACGAGGCTCATGTAAGCATACAGTATAGAGGAGAGACGAGGCTCATGTAAGCATACAGTATAGGGGAGAGACGAGGCTCGTGTGAGCATACAGTATACGTTGTAAGGCGAGGCTCATGTTAGCATACAGTATAGGGGAGAGACGAGGCTCATTTGAGTATGCAGTAAAGAGGAGAGACGAGGCTCATGTAAACATACAGTATAGGGGAGAGATGAGGCTCATGTGAGCATACAGTATATGGGAGAGACGAGGCTCATGTGAGCATACGGTATAGGGGAGAGACGAGGCTCATTTGAGTATGCAGTAAAGAGGAGAGACGAGGCTCATGTAAGCATACAGTATAGGGGAGACGACGAGTCTCATGTAAGCATACAGTATAGGGGAGAGACGAGTCTCATGTAAGCATACGGTATAGGGGAGAGACGAGGCTCATGTGAGCATACGGTATAGGGGGAGAGACGAGGCTCATGTAAGCATACAGTATAGGGGAGAGACGAGGCTCATGTAAGCATACAGTATAGGGGAGAGACGAGGCTCGTGTGAGCATACAGTATACGTTGTAAGGCGAGGCTCATGTTAGCATACAGAAGGGGGAGACGAGGCTCATTTGAGTATGCAGTTAAAGAGGAGAGACGAGTCTCATGTAAGCATACAGTATAGGGGAGAGATGAGGCTCATGTGAGCATACAGTATAGGGGAGAGACGAGGCTCATGTGAGCATACAGTATAGGGGAGAGACGAGGCTCATGTGAGCATACAGTATAGGGTAAAACGAGGCTCATGTGAGCATACAGTATAGGGGAGAGACGAGGCTCATGTGAGCATACAGTATAGGGGAGAGACGAGGCTCATGTGAATATGCAGTAAAGAGGAGAGACGAGGCTCATGTGAGCATACAGTAAAAGGGGAGAGACGAGGCTAATGTGAGCATACAGTAAACGGGGAGAGACGAGGCTCATGTGAGCATACAGTAAACGGGGAGAGACGAGGCTCATGTGAGCATACAGTAAAGGGGGAGAGACGAGGCTCATGTGAGCATACAGTAAACGGGGAGAGACGAGTCTCATGTGAGCATACAGTATAGGGGAGAGACGAGGCTCATGTGAGCATACAGTAAAGGGGGAGAGACGAGGCTCATGTGAGCATACAGTAAAGGGGGAGAGACGAGGCTCATGTGAGCATACAGTATAGAGCGTAAGGTGAGGCCCATGGGAGCATACAGTATAGAGCGTATGGCGAGGCCCATGTGTTAAAACCAAGGCAACGACGTCAACCCCCCCCCCCCCCTCCCACAATCCTCTTTTTGTTGTTGTTTTTTGTTAACGTTTACAATACTGGACGATTTAGTATACTCTTTTTTGTTTTTCTTTACAACGTATGTAACCCCAAACTTCTGCGAATGTATTCTCATGATACATTAAACTACTTTGTGGCAGATTTTATTAAGACATGTTCTGTACAGCGTTCTTATCCACTTACTTTTTTCTTTGTTTCTGAAATTGCAGGTTCACTACATGTTTCTTTCCGAATTGCAGTAAACCCGATACCAGTGATAGTTGTGTTAGTAAACACAAGGTTCCAGAGGTAGTTGTGCTAATTATCAATACATATTCGTACCCACCACTTTGAGCTGGCACACTTGTTCGTGATTTTCATTGTTTTTATGTGTTCCCTATCTCAGACTGCAGTCTAAAGAATACCCGCAAGGAAGGAAAAGAAACGGTACAATCTTTACAAACTTTTGGTCGCAGTTGTAAAAGGGGTGTGTAAAAAATGAAGAAAGACGTATCCAGGTTGCTGGTGTTGTTTTGCGTCGATTTTTACTTCAAACCCAAAAAGTAAAAAGCCCAGTGGGGGTTTTTTTGCATAATAACCCCGCCCCAAATTTGGGAAGCATTGTTTTAAAGCCCCCCCCCCCCCCCCCTTTTCCCCCCGTCTGATTTAAGAGCCTTAAATTTCCAAAGGTTTAACGGAGTTTTAGGACGTGTTGGTAATTTCGTCTAAAAAGTTTATTTTCATCAGGTTTTATTTAATTTTGCGTTGGGGGGTTTTAAAGCAGTCAAGCAGCATTTCTTTGTGTTGTTTTTTGGCATTTTTTTGTTATAGGGACGGGTATTTGTTTTTAAACGCCCCGCTTGGTATATAGTAATAATACAAGATGGTAAGTAGCTTTTTGGGAAATATACTTTTGTCGCCTTAAATGTTTTCAGTCTACTATATCGGT
>CAJHNH020005164.1:0-25062 GCA_905116865.2 Candidula unifasciata
CCTAGGTTTCTTCTTTTCATTATGTTTTAATAAGAGCTGTTTTTCCTAAAGGCAAGCCCGTTTTGCAGAAATTTTTATAGTTATCTCCACCCCCTCCTTGTAACGTATGTCAAGATCAATTTTGTTTTTTCCCCAGGTCTTTTTTGCCAGTTTTTTGTTTAAAAAAAAAAAAAAAAAACCCATCGTTTTTGGTAATTTTGCAGTACGGTCCAGCACCCGTGTTTGTTTACCTGCCCCTTTTTGGGGGGGCATAGAGGTGTTTCAGCCACAAAAATAATATATGCTGCAGGGATCGCAGTTAAGGATGATCGTCCAAGCCAGCCGGCAAACCCCCTAATTACGTGAGATTAACTACACTTTAGTTTTAAGTTTTGCATTATTTGGGTTTTCCATTTAAGATGAAATCAAAAAAGGGACAAATCTGGGCCCCCGTTTAACTGTAGCAAATAATTTTTACTGGGGGTACCAGGAAAGTATGAAGCAAAAGAGCCCCTTTGATGGCTGTGTGGTCTTTGTTATCTACGATTCTCTCTATATTGCCTAGTGTGGCTGTGGACTGGGTGTCATTGTGTTATCGGCGATTCTCTCTATATGCCTAGTGTGGCTGGGTGTCTTTGTTATCTGCGATTCTCTCTATATGCCTAGTGTGGGCTGGGTGTCTTTGTTATCTGCGATCCGCGATTCTCTATATGCCTAGTGTGGCTGTGTGTCATTGTTATCTGCGATTCTCTCTATATGCCAGTGTGGCTGTGTGGACTTTGTGCGATTGTCATGCCCTGTTGTTGGTGTCATGCTTAATCTGCGATTCTCTCTATATGCCCAGTGTGGCTGTGTGTCATTGTTATCTGCGATTCTCTCTATATGCCCTGTGTGGCTGGGTGACTCTTGTTATCTGCGATTCTCTCTATATGCCCAGTGTGGCTGTGTGTCATTGTTATCTGCGATTCTCTCTATATGCCCAGTGTGGCTGTGTGTCATTGTTATCTGCGATTCTCTCTATATGCCCAGTGTGGCTGGGTGACTCTGTTATCTGCGATTCTCTCTATATGCCCAGTGTGGCTGGGTGACTCTGTTATCTGCGATTCTCTCTATATGCCCAGTGTGGCTGGGTGACTCTGTTATCTGCGATTCTCTCTATATGCCCAGTGTGGCTGTGTGTCATTGTTATCTGCGATTCTCTCTATATGCCCAGTGTGGCTGGGTGACTCTGTTATCTGCGATTCTCTCTATATGCCTAGTGTGGCTGGGTGACTTTGTTATCTACGATTCTCTCTATATGCCCTGTGTGGCTGGGTGTCTTTGTTATCTGCGATTCTCTCTATATGCCTAGTGTGGCTGGGTGTCTTTGTTATCTGCGATTCTCTCTATATGCCTAGTGTGGCTGGGTGTCATTGTTATCTGCGATTCTCTCTATATGCCCAGTGTGGCTGTGTGTCATTGTTATCTGCGATTCTCTCTATATGCCCTGTGTGGCTGTGTGTCATTGTTATCTGCGATTCTCTCTATATGCCCTGTGTGGCTGTGTGTCATTGTTATCTGCGATTTTCTCTATATGCCCTGTGTGGCTGTGTGTCCATTTGTTATCTGCGATTCTCTCTATATGCCCTGTGTGGCTGTGTGTCATTGTTATCTGCGATTTTCTCTATATGCCCTGTGTGGCTGTTGTGTCATTGTTATCTACGATTCTCTCTATATGCCCTGTGTGGCTGTGTGTCATTGTGCGATTTTCTTATGCATAGTGTGCGATGTCATTGTTATCTCGATTTCTCTCTAATGCCTAGTGTGGCTGGTGTCTTTGTTATCTGCGATTCTCTCTATATGCCCAGTGTGGCTGTGTGTCATTGTTATCTGCGATTCTCTCTATATGCCTGTGTGGCTGTGTGTCATTGTTATCTGCGATTTTCTCTATATGCCCCAGTGTGGCTGGTGTCATTGTTATCTGCGATTCTCTCTATATGCCCTGTGTGGCTGCTGTTTGTTATCTGCGATTTCTCTATATGTTGTGTGCTGTGTGTCATTGTTATCTCTCTATATGCCCTGTGTGGCTGTGTGTCATTGTTATCTGCGATTCTCTCTATATGCCCTGTGTGGCTGGGTGTCATTTTTATCTGCGATTCTCTCTATATGCCCTGTGTGGCTGTGTGTCATTGTTATCTGCGATTCTCTCTATATGCCCAGTGTGGCTGGGTGACTTGTTTATTCTCTACGATTGTTTCTCGATTTTCTCTAAATGCCCAGTGTGGCTGGGTGACTTTGTTAGCTACGATTCTCTCTATATGCCCAGTGTGGCTGGGTGACTCTGTTATCTACAATTTTCTCTATATGCCCAGTGTTGCTGGGTGACTCTGTTATCTGCGATTCTCTCTTTATGCCCCGTGTGGCTGTGTGACTCTGTTATCTGCGATTCTCTCTATATGCCCTGTGTAGCTGTGTGTCATTGTTATCTGCGATTTTCTCTATATGCCCTGTGTGGCTGTGTGTCATTGTTATCTGCGATTCTCTCTATATGCCCTGTGTGGCTGTGTGTCATTGTTATCTGCGATTTTCTCTATATGCCCTGTGTGGCTGTGTGTCATTGTTAGCTACGATTCTCTCTATATGCCCCGTGTGGCTGGGTGACTCTGTTATCTGCGATCCTCTTTATATGCCCAGTGTGGCTGGGTGACTCTGTTATCTGCGATTCTCTCTTTATGCCCAGTGTGGCTGGGTGTCATTGTTATCTGCGATTCTCTCTATATGCCCTGTGTGGCTTTGTGTCATGTTTATCTGCGATTTTCTCTAAATGCCTAGTGTGGCTGGGTGTCTTTGTTATCTGCGATTCTCTCTATATGCCCAGTGTGGCTGTGTGTCATTGTTATCTGCGATTCTCTCTATATGCCCTGTGTGGCTCGGTGTAATTGTTATCTTCGATTCTCTCTATATGCCCTGTGTGGCTGGGTGTCATTGTTATCTGCGATTCTCTCTATATGCCCTGTGTGGCTGTGTGTCATTGTTATCTGCGATTCTCTCTATATGCCCAGTGTGGCTGGGTGACTTTGTTATCTGCGATTCTCTCTATATGCCCTGTGTGGCTGTGTGTCATTGTTATCTGCGATTTTCTCTAAATGCCTAGTGTGTGTCGCATGACCGCATCCACACATCTGCCACAGCAGGAAGGTCCATATAGCTGACCACCCTAAACTCGTCATCGTAACTATGTAATAGAATAGGCCAAGCATAGTTAGATAGTTCGTTTGTTGTGGGGGAGTCCTGATAGGAAAAATCCATATAAAACCCTTTGATAATGACTCTTTTAGGCTTTGAGTGTCGAATTAAATGTTGGGACGCATTTTCTACGCCTATTCTAAATAAATTGTCTGACCACTGCACTGCATTAGTGAGCGCGATTCGTACGCTAACTGCTGTTGTTAGGGGACGTGTTTGTGTGCGTCACTTATCTACAGTCCGGTCTTGGAGGCAGGCGTTTTTCCTTGTGTCTCGCCAATTGACCGTTATACAGACAAGATTCCTTGTTCTCTTTTTTGTTTACAATGGGTTATGAAGATCCAACAAGTGTCAGTGTCTTGTAGACTGGTTCCTTCTGCCACTACACATTAAGCAATTTACATGTGGTGAATTGTGGTCCTGAACGTGTGGACGATACTTGAGTCGTCGTCTTCCGAACTCAAGGTGATTGTTCTCGATCAACGCCAGAAACTGTTCCTGCTGGGGAAATAATGTTGGGAAGTCTGGCGACGTGAAGATCTATTCCGGCATCCAGAGAAGCAGCCTCGTTTCTGAGAAGTCCTATCGTAAAGTACGGTAATCGGAAACTTCGCTCCAGCATCCAGAGGAGATATAAGATCTAAACAGATAAGTCAGAGTGACCCGTATGACGGCTTTAATCTAAGTGGACCTTTCCAATCCATCAGGTTCCTCAGCCATGATGATACTGGACAGAAACGTAGAGTAGGAGGAAGACACTCGCACTAACTTTGTTCTTGAAAGTATTCAATATTCTTTCAGTTAATTCTTCAAGTTATTTTTCTTCAGCTTGGTTACAGGGAACCTATTACATTGATTCTCGAGTTCATCCGCCTTCTAGTTCTTAGGAGAGTTTTGTCTAATTGGAGTTCCTTGTGGCATTTATAAACGTAGTCTTGTCTTATCGTATTCACTGTTGATTATTTGTTCGACTGGACTTGTTTTGTTCCAGTCTGGGGGCAATCTGTGGTGAGGACGTCTGGCCGAGAGGTACCCAAGTGTTCATAATAACCCTGTGGAGTCAGAGCTCGTGTCACCTCATCCCTGAGACAGGTTGAATGGAAAGTTTGAACCGAGGGTTAGGCCTCTAGACGAACGAGAGCCACCATTCAAAACTCTCCTGTCTCAGAGCACCTGAGGGATTTGTAAAAATATCCTGTAAGTAAGGTGCGCGACAAAACTGCCATACGACAGTCACTATCGTAAAATGTGGTCTCATGTCCGGGATCCTTGTTTATTGTAATTGTATTTGTCAACAGTGAATTAGAGTGTTCAGTAGTTGTGCTGGACACTTGACCAGCTGGTTGTCATATTGATAAGCTGTCTGGTAGAATTGGTGACTACTTTGAATATATTCCTTATAATCTTCCTGGGAAGAAATAAGAGGCTGTTTCAGTAGTCCTTGACAAGCGGTTCTTTCTGTTTTCACATTGTAGGATTCTGTTGGTCCTAGTGATAGGAAGATTGTCTTTCTGAAGTAGTGACAATTGTTCTTCTGGTTTGTGTATAGTGGTTTTGGTTGCATCACCACTGGCGTTTTGTGTCTAACATTTACTATTATCGTAAATTGTTGCATATTTGTTGGATCTTCTTTTAAATATCTTTACAGCTCAACATGGCGCAGTCCAGAATTTCGATTCAAGAGCTGAAAGAAATGGCTGTCCAGATGGGACTGGAAGGAAGGGAGTTGACCGATTGGATTAAGACCACAGAAAGAGAAATGAGAATGGAGGCTCGTGAATCCGAGAGGCTCAGGATCGAATCCGAGAGACTCCAGGAAACTGAGAGGCTCAGGATCGAATCCGAGAGACTCCAGGAAACTGAGAGACTCAGGATTGAATCCGAGAGACTCATGGAATCCGAAAGACTCAAATTCAAGCCGAGAAAGAGTAAAGATGAAGGAGCTGGAAATTCAGGCACAAAGAGATAGCCAGATTTCTAGATCTCAGTCTTCAGAAATGGAGACTGTGTCTACTCACTGCATCTCGACACCTGCCATGAATTTTCCTATGCCTGCCTTTGATGCGAAGCTGGAAACGATTGAGCAGTATATCGATAAATTTGTTTAAACTTGCAACTATCTATAATCTTGAGAAAGATAGATATACATTAAAACTGGCACAGGGATTGAGAGGAGAGGCATATGAAATTTTTCAGCGGATGCCCACTGGCTCCGATACTGACTTTGAAGCCCTGTGCCAGGCTTTATTGAAAAGGTTCGAGTTGAATGCTGCTAGTTACAGGCATAAGTTTAGAAATGAAAGGAAAATGATTGGGGAAACTTATCCGCAGTTTGCAGATAGATTAAAAAGTTATATGAGTAAGTGGCGTGAAATGGCTGGCTATGAAGCTTCCTTCGAAGATCTGCAAGAATTGTTCCTAACCGAACAATTAAAGGACACTCTACCGAAGTCAATGCAAACTTTTCTCACCGAGAACGGTGCAGAAAAATTGACTGACATTTTGGTTCATGCCGAACGGTACGAGTTAGCCCATAAGGATGATAGTTCGGGGAAAGCCAAGCCACATAATAATCATGATAGGAATAGTCAGAAAGGTCAGAAAACTCCAACTCCAGGTTCCCCTAAAAAGAGCCCATCCCATGTAAAACACCAGAATCCTTCTAAATTTGGCAGTTCGCAACAGAAACAGTTGTACAATAGTTCTAGAAAACCCTACTGTAGGAATTGCAATAATAATTCCCACCACACTAATGATTGTAAGGTGAAGTCAGCAGGGGGGACTCAATTGTCAGCTATGTTGACGACTGTCGGTTCGTCTGCCGCAGAGAATATTATATAACCGTTCCAATAGGCCACCTGTGGTAGAGAAGGTCTGGGCTAATAAAAAGAGAATTTCTTGTTTATATGATTCGGGGTTGTCCTATTCCGCGGTCTGTTCCCCTGAAATCGTTAGAGCTGATCAGTATACAGGTGAATTTATAGAGCTCAGATGTGCAACTCTTGATGCTCGACCCATGAACTTGCCCGTAGCTAAGATAGAGGTCAAGTCTAGATACGTTACTGGAGAGATTGAGGCGGCCGTTTTGAAACGGAGTACGTTCCCTCTTATTTTAGGAGCTCGTTATGTCTATTTAGCGAATGCCCCTACACCTTCAGAACAGCTTGCGGCGATGACCACCCGTGCGCAACATAAATGTGCCACGGAAGATCAAAGTCACGTAAATCCCTTACCTGACGAGATCAAGGTAGCCCAAGAGACTGACCCTACCCTTAGAGCTTGTTTCAAAAAATTACCTGTCTGTCACACTCCGCCGAGAAGAAATGATTACTTTATGAAAGGTAAGTTGCTTTTCCGCGTTGGGGGTGACCAATATACTGAGCATAGTCAGCTGGTCGTGCCACGACCATATCGGCAACAAATTCTCCAAATGGGTCACACGATCGCGTATAGTGCCCATATGGGAATAAATGCCACGACTCAACGTATTTCCTGTCATTACTTTTGGCCGGGTATGACAACGGACATATTACGTTTTGTCAAATCTTGTCCGGAGTGCCAAAGAGTCGCCCCGAAAGGCAAGATTGCACCAGTTCGACTGGGAGAAACTCCCATAATGTCCACTCCCTTCGAGAGAGTGGCTGTCGACTTGGTGGGACCCCTTCCCCTCACGAAAAAGAAGAATGCCTATATCTTAACCCTCGTAGATAGTTGCAGTGCCTGGGCTGAAGCTGTACCGCTTCGTAAGATAGATAGTCAGAGTGTGGCTGAAGCTCTGATTGGCATCTTTACTCGTGTAGGATTTCCCACACAAATCTTGACTGACAACGGATCGCAGTTCAAGGGGAAATTGATGGAGGAGGTGTTTCAAATTCTTAAATCTCATCATATATGCACTAGTCCATATCGACCCCAAGCGAATGGCCAAAATGAGCGATTCAACGGGACGTTGATTTCACTGCTGAGGAGGTTATCCCAAGAGAAACCGGAGAAGTGGGACGAATACGTGGCTGCAGCACTATTCGCTTATCGCGAAGTCCCTAATGCTTCCACCGGCTTTTCACCAGCAACGTTGGTTTTTGGGAGGCCCATTTCTGGTCCTTTGGCCATACTCAGAAAAACGTGGACGGACGAAAATGCAGATGAGACCTTGAGGACCACGTCACGGTACGTGCAAGAACTCAAAGAAAAATTGAAGTTAGGTTGGGACCTAGCTAATAAGAATTTGAATCGTGCTCGTCAACGTTACGCAGCACACTTCAACAAAAAGACGAAGGAACGTAGTCTTGATGTTGGAGATAAAGTTCTGTTACTTTTGCCAACGGGGAGATCCAAGATTGATTTAGCTTGGGCAGGCCCTTATTCCGTGTTGGAAAAAGTCTCCAGAATGCACTACAAGATAAGTGTGAAGGGTAAGTCGAAGGTTTACCATATTAATCTTCTCAGAAAGTATAATGAGAGAGAGGTAAATGGACCGGAGACTCTGTTAACACTGTCTGTAGCAATGGAGGTGGACGGAGGAGAAACCATTGCGGTAGAAGATCCTCTCCATCCCAGGGAAACATACAAGGATGTAGAGATTAACCCTACTCTCTCCTTGTCCCTAATTGAACGGCTCGCACGTCTCTTGTCAGAATGTTCTTCTGTTTTGACAGAGAAGCCTGGGCGTCCTTCGGTGATCGAACACGATACGAAGTTGGTGAATGACGAACCCATTCGCCAGCGCCCGCGTCAAAACCCCCCTTCTAAAGAAGAGGCTGTGAGAGGGAAGGTTGACGGCTTGTCGAAGGAAGGAGTGATTTCGTCCTCAGAATCCTCTTCCAGTGCAAACGTCGTTTCACTGAGGAAACGGTCAGGAGAACACCGTTAATTCTCCAGAACGGGGTTATTCATTCGGCTAATCCGGTAACAGATTTGGAGGCAATGTTATTGCGTGGAAAAGTTAATGCTATCTAGATGCCTAAGTCAAGTAAGTTCGTCATTTGACGCATTGCAATAAAGGTATTTTATTTTATATATCTTATTCAGATCTCGAAAGAGCCTTGTTTCGTTCCTGGTGGGAGACTCCGCATAGCGCAGCCAATCCCAGTCTGAATTAGATATGCCTTCTATTATGAAGGATCGTTGAGTCTTGTGGTAACAAATATTATATTAGTTTACCGACTGCAACTTTTTGATATATAAAATAGTCTCGAATATTCGGATCTCACATTAGCAGAAGCAGGTACCTTGAGAGGAGGCTCTGCTTGCTAGTCGGTAATCCTCCCTGACTGAATATATTTCGGTTCTCCAGTGAGCTTGGTCGCGTTTCTGGCTAGGGATTTGTGATTGACTTAAAGTCTTCCTTAACCGAATGAGATGTTCTAGATGCAAAGTTCGGTGACTGAATTCCCGCAATCTATTTGATGAAGTACATGTAAGTTCCTCCAAGTTGCCATTTTGGTTGAAGAATCTCTGTTTGCTGTGAAACATCACTTGGACTTAATGTCCACAAAAACACATTTTTATACACAAACATTTTTATATGTGTATAGTGTGAGTTTCACGGGGCAGACTGAACATCAACCTTTTGTGTTCCTGGCTTCATCTGCCCACCTGAACCCAAGGTTGATGAGATGGTCGTTGCTGCTGCAACCTTATTCGTTCACAGTGGAATATATTCCCGGTGGACAGAATGTGGGAGCAGACTTTTTGAGTCGCCACCCTTCGTCTGCTGACGTGCTGACTGAGGATGGGGACAATGTTGTGGAACCTGTACCTGGTGATGGTTAGATGTGTGATGCTGTCGTTCGATTCGCGTGACGCTCATCTCCTTTTGGGGGAGCTCTGTCGCATGACCGCATCCACACATCTGCCACAGCAGGAAGGTCCATATAGCTGACCACCCTAAACTCGTCATCGTAACTATGTAATAGAATAGGCCAAGCATAGTTAGATAGTTCGTTTGTTGTGGGGGAGTCCTGATAGGAAAAATCCATATAAAACCCTTTGATAATGACTCTTTTAGGCTTTGAGTGTCGAATTGAATGTTAGGACGCATTTTCTACGCCTATTCTAAATAAATTGTCTGACCACTGCACTGCATTAGTGAGCGCGATTCGTACGCTAACTGCTGTTGTTAGGGGACGTGTTTGTGTGCGTCACTCTCTACAGTCCGGTCTTGGAGGCAGGCGTTTTTCCTTGTGTCTCGCCAATTGACCGTTATACAGACAAGATTCCTTGTTCTCTTTTTTATTTACAATGGGTTATGAAGATCCAACAAGTGTCAGTGTCTTGTAGACTGGTTCCTTCTGCCACTACACATTAAGCAATTTACATGTGGTGAATTGTGGTCCTGAACGTGTGGACGATACTTGAGTCGTCGTCTTCCGAGCTCAAGGTGATTGTTCTCGATCAACGCCAGAAACTGTTCCTGCTGGTGAAATAATGTTGGGAAGTCTGGCGACGTGAAGATCTATTCCGGCATCCAGAGAAGCAGCCTCGTTTCTGAGAAGTCCTATCGTAAAGTACGGTAGTCGGAAACTTCGCTCCAGCATCCAGAGGAGATATAAGATCTAAACAGATAAGTCAGAGTGACCCTGTATGACGGCTTAAATCTAAGTGGACCTTTCCAATCCATCAGATTCCTCAGCCATGATGATACTGGACAGAAACGTAGAGTAGGAGGAAGACACTCGCACTAACTTTGTTCTTGAAAGTATTCAATATTCTTTCAGTTAATTCTTCAAGTTATTTTTCTTCAGCTTGGTTACAGGGAACCTATTACATTGATTCTCGAGTTCATCGCCTTCTAGTTCTTAGGAGAGTTTTGTCTAATTGGAGTTCCTTGTGGCATTTATAAACGAAGTCTTGTCTTATCGTATTCACTGTTGATTATTTGTTCGACTGGACTGTTTTGTTCCAGTCTGGGGGCAATCTGTGGTGAGGACGTCTGGCCGAGAGGTACCCAAGTGTTCATAATAACCCTGTGGAGTCAGAGCTCGTGTCACCTCATCCCTGAGACAGGTTGAATGGAAAGTTTGAACCGAGGGTTAGGCCTCTAGACGAACGAGAGCCACCATTCTAAAACTCTCCTGTCTCAGAGCACCTGAGGGATTTGCGATTCTCTCTATAAATATCCTCTATATGCCTGTGTGGTGGGTGACTCTGTTATCTGCGCAGCAAATGTTAATTACTGGCTTCCCAAAGGGAAATGATGGCGATATGGACAGAATAATTTGCGGACTAATTTCCTGCAACAAAGAAAAACAAGCTAAAGAATGAATTCACAACCACACGAAGACAAGGGAAAAATGATTTCACAAAGGCTAGACAGTGCGACATTTACAGAAAAACTGAGAATGAAAAGAGAATTACTAAACAACTTTGAAAAAAAAAAAAAAACATGCAATTGACATATTTTGGCTACATTAAAAAACAAATTACGCTTTGAAAAAAAAAAAAAAAAAAACAAACATACTCGAGGGAAAAACTCCAGGATAGAAGTGAAGAAGTAGACATCGATGCAGAGCTAAACCTACATTTTTGTATGCGTTAGGTGATTTTTATGTATTCGTGTGGTTGTGTTTGATTTATGTATGTGCTGATAATGGCTCTATAGACGCAACGTTCACTTTTCGTTTGTGTTTGTTATATTGTGAAGCTCGCTGATCTACTTTTTATAGATCAAAGGGCACTCCCCTACTCGAAGCCAAGCTCAATAGAAAATAAATATACCACCATGAGAATTTGAACCCATAATCTTCAGACCACGGGAAACTTTCTAACTACTATGCTACCACGTCTGCCTATAAACATATGGACATCTTCATTGTGACGCACTCTGCAGCTCATCTGTGGAACCATCTTCCACAACCAATAAAAAATATCAACAACCCCTATAAATACAATTGGAAGCTTTTTGAATATTATCTTACTACAGACACGTGCTCCCTTTGAAGATAATAGTTTCTTAAGAATACTGTTGATTTCCACCAAGATTTATTATATTTAGTTTCATAATTGTTTTAAAATGTAGGCATACTTAGAATACATTGTTACAAAGATGTTTTTGATGATGCCTATTAATACAATTATTATTATTATTAATATTATGATTATTATCTTCTAAAACAATGTGTGCAGGAATATTGTATACATGGCGTGAGGCCAGAAGCGCAGAATGTAAGACGGACGACCTGTGTGCCTAATTCTGAACCCTTTGCAAATAAAGTGTGTTCGTTCGTTTGTTCTAGCCTCGCTATAGGCCTGATAGAGCCTCAGTGTAACCCATAAACTCTGTTGTAACACGGACGAGGATTCATAACCATGTGTGCATTGAATTCACAAGTGCCGCGAATGTTTGTTTTCTGGTCAGCATATTTCCGTGCCTAACTCAATACGTTGGCATTCAAGTCTCCACAGTAAAAGTTTTTAGAAAAAAGGAATATTAAATTAATAATCGCCATTCCAGCACTCTGGACACTCCCATAATCTCCCAGGTCTCATCTTCAGCAGCAAGAGAAGAGTTCCAATTCTGATGGCACCAGTAAAGGTCTAACTAAATATTTGTCTCGTCCTTACCTTGAGCGTTGTGCGTCAGTCAGATCCGCTGGTAACTTCTCGCAGCGCCATTCTGCTCAGACTATTTGTGTGATCTATTTGTGCTCCACATTATTCACTCTCTCGCAAAGGACCCTTATAATATCTAGCTTGTCATACATCAATTTACCACCAAGTTGTGCAGATTCAGCTGGTCGGTAGGCTTATTCGTGTCCCAACAAACTGGTTAAAATATCACAAGGAAGCTAACTACTCGGGACCTCTGAAGCCATGCTTGCCACTCTGCCCGTAGCATACCTGTCTCCACATTTCTCAACACACTCTGTGAGTCAGTTACAATCACGACATGCGTGTACAGCTGATTCTCGAGCTAGTGGAGGGCAACAGTGACTGACTCCACCTCCATTCTCAAAATAAACGTTGGAAAAGGGAAGAAGAAAATTATCATTTTCACACTTTGTGAAACAGGTGTATGATGTTAGACTCATATTTCATTAAGCAATTGGCACCTGATGTGAAAATAAAAATCCGTCTGGTGAGGATTCAAACAGAAGACCACAGTGCTGGAACATAAAGAGGAGGAGCACCTGGATACAGCCGAAGACGAGGAGGATCCGTAGAAGAAGTAGACGAAGGAAGAAGAAAAAAGAAGAAGAAGAAGAAGAAGAAGAAGAAGAAGAAGAAGAGAAGAAGAGGTAAAGAAGAAGAAAAGAAGAAGAACGAAGAGGAAGAGAAGAGAAAGGAAGAAGAAGAAGAAGAAGAAGAAAGAATAAAGCATCACTAAAAGAAGGAAGAAGAAGAAGAAGAATAATAATCAAGAGGAAGAAGAAGAAGAAGAATAATAAGACGCTCCGTTTCCTCAGCCGCATAGCCTCCCCCGAAGAAGAAGAAAGCTCAAGAGAAAAAGAAGATAGAATACAAATTGGAAGAAGTTTCAAAGAGGAAAGAGGAAAAAGAAGACGGCGAAGCATTTAACTTGAGATCTCTCCCTAAAGTCAGTTGATTTCACTTGTATTTTAGACAATTTTATTTCGAGACTAATTGTGATGCAAGCGACGTCAGCGGGGACAAAAATCTATAATATTAAAATAAAAAAAAAAAAAAAATGCAGATTATGGAAAACTATCGACGAAGAAATGTAGTTTAAAACTGTCAGAGAAACCGGAAGACAGGATTATTTTAATGAGGAAATTTGAAAACAGGAACTCATCAGAATACAGAAAATCTACTGCCGATTTAACTAACCAGCTGCCTTCTCCATAAAGAAGGTTACATGCAATGAAACTCCAACAGTATGTCTTTTGCATTGGTTGTGCATTTTTTTTTGCTGTTCATCCATCTCTCAAGTATACCCTACCATTGTAATCATGTCTGCCTCCCGCTCGCATATTTCAAAAGCATTCCTCATAAGGATCTTGTATCTTAGAACCATGGACCCCCAAAAAATGGTCTGAGCGTTGAAGAGAACTGGCTCATTAACAGCATTCCGTCCTGAAGGTATTTTAGCCATGTTGAATGTTGAATTAAGAATCGTGCCCGTGTGGATTCTTGGGCCCTATTATAGGGAAAACAAGAACAGACCCGCTGCCTACCCAAAAGCATGTTGTGAGAGTCGACTTATTGGGGGCTTCCTTTGAAGTCGGAGTGCATCTGCCTGAGAGGCAAGGAACCAACCGCTTGCACTCAAATGAGATCTTTCAAACGGATGCACACGCAACACTCAGGTTCTGAAACAGGACTGCAGTCCAGAAGTGGACGAACAACCAGAACTTTCCACCATAGTTTTCAGCCGTAAAAGCAAAGAAGACGAAGAAAGAATTAAGAATCGACATCACAAAACTAGGGACACTCCCATAAGTGCTCAGTTGCCATCTTCAGCATCAAAGCGCAGAGTGCGAATTTTGATGGTACCAGTAACCGTTTAATTGTATATCCATCTGATCCTTTCCCTGAGTGTTGAACGTCTGCCAGATCCCCTGGTAACTCCTCGCAGCGCCATTCTACTTAGACCGTAATGATCTTCTATCTGCGCCTCCGCACTGTTTACTCGTTTCCAAAAAGCCTTCAGAATATCTAACTAGTCATACATCAATTCACCACCAAGTGGCGCAGAGCCAGCCAGTCTCTCTGCCTGCTAATTTCCCAACACACCGGCATATTAAACGTCATTGTAGCCTGGAGAGAACTCAGATGGAGGGCACAATTATCTGAAAGGAGGCAGAGACAGACCTTCCGCCAAGGCTGATGCATGACAATGAAGATGCGACGGCTGTGAAGGTACACAGGGCTGGAGAATTGGCTAGATAAAGAGAGACTTTCGAGAGTGGCGTTCTTTAAAGAAGCTGCTGATAGATGTTGATGATCAAGGTTTTTACAATAATGTTTTTTTCCTATTCATACAAACACCAGTACCAAACTGTGACGTTCATCATCATCATTATGTACCAAGTCCTTTGCAGAACGTCGCTCTTATCACAAACCGCCTGAAAGAAACTCGGTCTCTCGCCAGTTCTCCCGCCCCATACACTTTCACACTCAAGGAGTCACTTATATCCTGTGCTCATCATCGTGTCGGTCGACCCCTGACCCTCCTTCCTGGTACCATGTCTTCTGCTATAATTTTTTTTAGTCCGTCTGGCGCTTGATATGACCAAAATATTTCAGCTTTTGAGAAAGGATGCTGTTTATTAGCTAATCTTCCTTGATGTTCAAATCTTTTAATATGTCAATATTTCTCATCTTCTTTGTCCAAGATATTCTGAGAATCTTTCTTTAGCATTTCAGCTCAAAAGTTCCTATTAACTGTCACGTTAGCAAAAGTTAAAATAGGTAAGACTAACAGCTATGAGATCATCAAATACCCAAAGAAAACCTCCAACTCAAACACCCGTGACCGAATGAGAACATCTTGCACAACATTCACTAAGAGGTTGAAAAACAAATGGTTTGATCTTCTTGTTGCAATGCAGCCACGATAGTTACCAATACAGGCGCTAAACTCAGAAAATGTCAAAAGTGCCAGGAAAAGAGCGCACAACAAGAATATTGACTGACGACTGTTCTGTTTTGTTTCTTTTAATATCCAGTACGCCATTAGTTGTTAACCCTTAGGCTCGGTATTATAGATATCGCAACCTTTCGGCCTTGATTCCATTGTAAATACCGTAAATCTGAGAGAAATGTGGCCTTTCTGCCTACCCCCGGGAGTGAATCCGGACCACAAGGAGTTTGTCACCCAGTCACCGCGCAATCCGGTTTAGCCAACTACGCTAGAAAGCCGGGCATTGACTGACGACTCTCAGGAATGTTATATCCACACTGAATAACAATGGCAAAAAAAAAAACGATCCACAACACGCTAAAGGGCAAACGTGTTGCTTCCCACGACGCCTAACGGGAAAGGTGGAAGTTAGTGATTAGGATGTTATCTTTTAATGTTGACTGACTGACTGACTGACTTTATACCCCTCCAGGACATCACACAAGTGATAAACACCTGATGACCCAAAGTGCCACCATGTGGAGGAGGATCACCATGGAGAGGTCCCAGAAACCGCGTTCAGACAGTTGGCCATATTTATGGCCTGCCTTATATTGCGGGCCCTGGCAAAACCAGGGTGGGGCTTCAAAGAACTAAAAATTTCGTCCTTAAAAGGACGTATAGTGTATCTTTTAACGTTGTTTAATGTTTTTTTTAAAATGTTGTCTCTTTTATAATGTTCGCAATAGTTGGCTAAACCGAATTGCGCGGTGACCGGGTGACGAACTCCTTGTGGTCCGTATTCACACCCGGGGTAGGCACAAAAGCCACATTTCTATAAGATTTACAGTATTTACAATGGAATCACAGCCGACGGGTTGCGATATCCATAATACCGAGCCTAAGGGTTAACAACTCTCCCCCCCCCCCCACTCTCCGAACAACTTTTGCAATTATTTTTCTCTCCCTAAATTATGCAGTACCTATTCTTCTATATATGAATCCACATTTTCGATGTGTTTTCATTAAATTAACATTGTTTATAAAATTTGCATTCATGCTATTTTTCTCTCCCTGGCTGTATCTGCATGAGACGACCTTTAACTTTATAAAATTACCAGCTAACCTCTCTAATGGACGTAAATTTGCCTAGAAAAACCACAACAGCTCCCCCCCCCCCCCCAGAAGCTAGGGTGGTTTCTGCAATCTCCTCTAAAGGATACACAACTTACTTTAAAAAAAAAAAATCTTACCACTGTATCTACGATTGAGTACAAGAATGTCAACAGTGTCAGAATAAGAGATTGATTGTAGTTAAGGCAGACATTGATGAAACAAGAAATAATCGATTGGTAGTTAGTGTTAGACATTGTCAAAACAAGAAATAATTGATTGTAAGTTCATTACAATCAATCATGCATGCTCTTGAGCTGTTCGCAAAGCTTGGAGATCATTCCATTACATAGTCGCTTGTCTTGTGTATTTTTTTTTTAAAATCTCATGCATGTCTCCGTTAATTGAATGAATGAATGAATGAAGTTCAACCCAATCAGGACATCACAATGAGCGATAAACACTCGGTGACACAAAGTGCTACCATTTGGATAAGGATCACCTGGGGACAGGTCCGAGAAACCCCGTTCAACCCCTAGGTTGGGTTATATTAGGGCCCACGACTACAGCCAGGGTGGGACTAATTGCGTTCTATATATACTTGGACACAAGTATGGCTATTTTCTGTTGTCTGTATTGATTGGGAGGGACTCGATATATATACATGTCCTTGGTCTGCTCAGTGTCTGTGTCACGATGGCGCAGTGAGAGCGGCGTTAGATTACCATCCGGTAGGTTTGTATTTTGTTAAATCCTCAGTGGAATTCTGCGCTGGCTGCTGAATATGGAGACGGAGTGCTTATGGGAATGCTCCGAGTTATGTGATTTCGGTTCATGAATCAACTCAACTCAAATTAATGAGTTTTGCTGTTTTAATTTAATTGCAATTCCTTATACGTCGTCGTCTGTGGCTTAGGCGGTGCGAACGCACTTCGTAATGCCGGGGTGCTGGGTTCGATGCCAGCTGCGCGGTCTTGCGCCTTACGAGGGTTTCGACTGTGGTATCAAGAAACTAACTGTCCAGAAAGCATTGGCATATTACTGGACGTAAATTTGCTAAAAAAAAAAAAAAAAAAACCAGAACAGCCAAAAAATTATGGGGTTGGTTCTGCAACGTTCTGTAAAAAATACGCAACTATTTCTTTATACACAACGTCGCAATACAAACCCTAGCACATATTGGCTGTTTCATTATTAATTTAAGTAGTTTGCCATTACTTTCTGCACGACTATCTCTTTCTATAGTGGTCGAAATCAACGCAACATGGTCTTCTGCCAAGTCACTTACAGCTGGAATCAAACCTGGTAATTCGAAGATACAAACTGCGTTCGTTACACTTAAAGCCTAGACCATTAAAAATTTAGTTTTCCTTTGGAGCCATCGGCCTTGTTTTAAGGGAGTCACTGTATCACAATGACTAAACCTCTCGCTTGACAGCCTGAACGTTGTCGACTGGAATCAGCGTGGACGTTGACAGTAATAAAGTACTTGATTTGTCAGGTCGACCAAGCAAAATTGTGTTGAAACCGAACATTTCACATTCCAGTAACAGGTACGGGACTATCTTCACCTTTACATTTAAGGAAAAAGCATTACTGCAAAATTATTTTCCATCGTTTTCTTATCATCATAAGGGTCGTTACAAAACGTCGCTGTCGTTATGACGCCTGAAGATCTCTCGTTCTCTAGCTAGTTCCCCAGCCGTGTGTGCTTTCATAGACAATATATCTTTAATTTATTTTCACATTTCGGGTCTCTCCAAACCCAGAAATTGTTTTCAGTACTTCTCGGCAAAGTAAAATACTTAAAATTTTACAACTATAAGTGGTGGTCCAAAGGACGTTATGTTGAGCAGCTCGCTCTTCTAGGAAATTCGCCTGGGCAGTTCAGAAGGAGCTAAAACCAAGGAGGAAACATCAGAATTGAAAGGGTCAGAAGAACACAGTTGACAACAGGAATGAGCGGTCTGACATTGAGGAAAGAAGCATTAAGCCCAGAGACAGCGAATACCAGAACAATGGCAAAATACTGAACGTCAATTGGCCTAGAAAAAAAAAAATACAACAGCCAAAAAATGCCGGGTCTAGTTCTGCAATGTCATGTAAAGAATACCAGAACTTTAGCCACGAAAGTGGCGCAAATAAACAAGACCACAAATATAACCGGAGACTGTTGGCAGCTTTGGCTAGCTAGCAGCAGGTTAAACGTGGTTGAGTTTTTGAATCTTCTTTTCTTAAAAAGAATTAGAATTGGAATCTCTAATGTCTTGTATTCACATTGCCGGATTGCTGCCCCTGCCTCGTCTCCCGGAAACTGTATCCTCTGTCATCCTTCTATCCAGGTCAACATGATGATTGACTTGGCCAGAATTCGTCAGTTTTCGGGACAGGATTCTGTTTATGAGCCAACTTTCGTCGATGTTCAGATGTCGGTTGTTGGTTTTTTTTTTTTTTTTTTCAAAATGTTTTCTAGTTGTGTTATATGTTATGTTATAATGTCACAATCGACGTCACTGCACATTGGGCATTTCCATGCGTGCTCAGTCCTCTGATGCAGCAGACGCTCCAAGGCACTTCTACTAATTCTGCCCATGAGAAGTTGGTTATAATGTCTTCTATCTCGGCATCAAAGGCAGAATAGACATGCTTCACAATGCTTGACTCCAATGTCACGCAATCGTGTTAGTGTCGGAGAGTCGTCATTATCCACTAGACCAGTGGCTCTCAACTTGCCTAATGCCACAACCCTTTAATACCGTTGCTCGTGCCGTAGAGAACCAAACCATACAATTATTTCCGTTGCTACTTCATAACTTCAATGATTATATACACTGCAGCCATCTGACTATATCAACTTCTAAAAGACGTTATTAATGCGTGTTTTTTTTTTTTTTTTTACGAGTAACCGACAAGCAATATCCATTTTTAGATAAAAAGCGAAATAGTCGTCTTCCAGTTTCAACCGAAAAAAATGTACATAAAATAACTTAAATTAATAGAATAATTTGTTAATAACTTGTTTCTAACTGGCGAAAATGGCATTTTTGTTGTTGTTAACATCGTCATGAAGCAGGCAGAGATAAGAATACTGTCTTTCAGATTTGAACATCGAAGAAAAATAGTTAAAACACAGCATAGTTTCCAACGGTCAAATACACTGGCTGCAGGCGCATCCTTACTGCGCAGGACTGCAGATTTTACAAGTCTGGTGTGGCAGAAGACTGACTGACTGACTTTCTACCCCACCAGGACATCACACAAGCGATAAAACCCCGATGACACAATGTGCCACCATGTGGATGAGGATCACCATGGAGAGATCCCAGAAACCGCGTTCAGCCAATTGGTCATATTTATGGTCTGGCTTTATTGCGGCCCCTGGCAAGAGCCAGGGTGGGGCTTCAAATTACGAAAAATTGTATCCTAAAAAGGACGGCAGGTAATATATGATGGATAAGGTGTGGCAGCTACCAGTGTCCTACTTGTAACTACCTTGAAGGTTGAACAGGGTATTTGGGCTTGTACTCTTGATATCCTTGCGTTGGTTTCGACAGTGGTATCGAGAAGCTGACCTCCAGGAAGCAGTGGCAAACTACTGGACGTAAATTTGCCTAGAAAAACCTAGAAAAACCACAATAGTCAAAAGAATGCTGGGGTTGGTTCTGCAGTGTCATGTTAGGGATACGCAGCTAACTCTCTTGAGATCTTCTGATTTCAACGTGTCACACTATTCAGGAAGCAGCACGGAATGGATAAACGGCATGCCCGCACGTAGATCCTAGATTTACTGAACGTTTCCGTATTGTATAAATCATATTAGTGAAAGGCTGAAGAGACAGTGAGCACGATAGCGTGTAGAGGATATGACGTCGTTCAGTACTAGATTATTGGCAGGTGTTGGCACCATTCCATCTTTATAGAGCATGGGGTTATATTGTGCTATTTTGTTACGCGAGGGGGGCTGCGTGGTCTCGAAACATGGTGTTTGCCTCGAGTCCTAGAGGTTCCGGGCTCAATCCCCGGTAAGGGCTGGGATTTGTTCACGTGGACTATGACTTCTAGTAATTCTCACCGGTCTCTGGATAGTGAGATCGGACGCCCGTGTGCATTGTTGCACACATAAAAAAAAAAAATCCCTTGGCAGTTGGAAATTGAAAACAGTAGCCTTACGGCGCTGCCCGGCCAAATTTTGGAGTCAAAAATCTACCCAAAGTATTTCAGGAACCTCGCCGGTGCAACAGGGCCTGTGCACTGTGCTGAGCTTCTTCGGACTCAGACTTGAGTTAGAAGAAGAACGGAGCACTTATAGGTTACTACAAGTGTACCATGATGTTGATCCGTTGTTCAAAACCTCCAAACCTCTATATTACGTGATCGTACTAGTTTCCGTCTTTGGCTCAGGCGTTGCGAACGAGCTTCGTAACCTAAGGGTGCTGGGTTCAATTCCAGCTGCGGTGTGTCTTGTCTTGCGTTAGTTTCAGCAGTGGTACAGAGAGCTGACCGTTTAGGCAATAGCAAACCATTGAACGTATAATTTGCTAGAATCACCACAACAGCCGACAAATGCTGGTTCCATAAAGTCTTGTAAAGGGACGCAACTAACTAACTACAATTCTAGATAACTCAAGCTTAAAAAAAAGTTCGTATATCTGTATATGCGACATTTAACCATACTAGGACTGCTCAACGAGCGATAAACACCCAGTGACACAAAGTGCCACCATTGGGATGAGAATCCCAAGGCGACAAGTTCCAGAAACCCCATTCAACCCTTAGGTTATAATGGGGCCCCCGACAATAGTGGAAGTGGGGCTTTAAATTACCTAAAACATTGCGTCCCATATGGGTCGGAAAAAACTCAGAAATTATGTCAGTATATATTAATGAATAAAATTATATTATATATATATATATATATATATATATATATATATATATATATATATATATATATATATATATATTATAACTAAGCCTTCATGATTTTACGCAATGTAATTCGTCCAAGGGAATATCACTGAACAAGTTAAGGAAAATTTGGAAGCAATAGAGATGTGGTTTCTGAGACTAATATTACGAATACCTTGGACGGCCAGAGTAACTAACAATGATTGCTCGAAAGAGGCTAATGAAAGTAGACCTCTATATACAAGAAAAAGAAAGAGAGAGACAAAAACTGTTCTTTTGCCACACAATGAGAAAAGAGACATTGAAGAACATCGTGACAACTGGAAAGATCAGTGGAAAAAAGGGTAGAGGCAGATCAAGAGAGAGAGAGAGAGAGAGAGAGAGAGAGAGAGAGAGAGAGAGAGAGAGAGAGAGAGAGAGAGAGAGATGCTGGATGGGCTGAAACGATGGCATGGAGGGATATCATCAAGAGAGCTGCTCCAGGCAACCAGGAATCGTGATCTGTGGAGACGCATAAGTTTGCAGGGCACATGATGATGATGACGAATTCGTCCATGACGAGTGATGAAGACCACCTTTCACCCATAGTAGTAATGATCAGTGATTATGAGTACGAACGTAGCTAATTAATAATTCGATGAAAAGGACTTGCACTAGGACTTGGATTTAAGTGAGGTAGAGTTGCGTAATTCGCCGACCTCACTCTCTTGCCTGTGTCCATCTTGATCCTGTGGCAGGACAATGTCCAGACGACTGGAAATGGACCTAGGTGCAGAGAATGACCAAGACGGCCTGTTCCCTGCCTTGCCCCAAGCTCTACAAAGATCCTGCTGTTAATCGCCTTCTTGTCTGTTAAACCATAATAGGTTTCATCTGCACAATCCGCCGAGTCCAGTCTTTGCGTGCAGAGTAGGCATATTCCAATCACAGAGGGGCTTAGAACCAGGTCACCTACCCTCTTATGGTTTAGCCAACCCATTAAAGCTGTTGCCCGGGAGTTGGTCGCTTTCGCATGCTGACAGCTGCTGGGAGCCACATGAGAGAGCTGAATGCCAGATCTAGCTTAGTGGTGGTAACCGCCTTAAGAAGGACAAGACGGTCTCCTTGCCAGAGATACTACTAATATCTGATACCCTAGACCTCCCAGTGTTTGATCTTGGTAATCTTGGTGATCTTAGTTTCAGCTTCATAGCAGACGACACCCCATAGTTGCTCCGCTCCTGTGCCAACGAAAAACACACAGAATGTTTATCTCAGTCCTTTGTGGAAAGATTGACAGACTGCTATCACGGGATATGCACTAGCATGCACACGCATTGAAAGCATGCGGTAGCCATCCGAAGCGCTAACACAAACAGTCCGACATTAGAAATGCAGTTTATCATAGATGGTAGTAGAAGTCACCAACAGATCAGCAGTTGCACACGCGATCATTTTAAATCACATAATGGCATCACCAATATTGCGACAACAGACATCGCGCCATTTTCTGAATCTACAATAAACACCATCACGTTAAGCACTGTCGAAAAACATTCCAAATACAATTCGCAGCTCACCGTGTCGCGCCATGCACTCAGCTCAAAAGCTGGGAGACAAAACTATATCCTTTCAGTCTAAAAATAGAGCAAAAATGCAACGACCACCGTCTGGCAGAAGCAAAAAATTTGCCACGGTTCAAAACAGTGACCATGCCTAACATCTATTTTAAACGGAATACTGATATTATGGTATAATTTAACAAGCACATTTCAGAAACTACTATATCTGTGTAAGAGATGGCTGGAAGCGTCGAACGTAACACGGGTCTGTGTGACTTTTAAAAATTAAGTTCCCTTGTGTTTTGTATGTTCGTTCAATTCCTGCCTAATTTAGCACACGGTAAGACCATGAAGTGGATTTTCTCGAGTCAAATATTTGCAGCAGAGGAGGATATTTTTACTCAGAAAGTGTGTTACATGAAATGACTAGGTGGACCCCCCCCCCCCCCCCACGCCCTCTCACCCCACCCTCCCCCCCCCCAAATTTTTTTTTTTGAGAACTGCAAGTAGTGTGTGAATAGCTCCATCGGGCTTACAACAACACTTGAACGCCACCACAAATCCACCCGCCATATAACGCGTAAGAACAGATCATGTTCAAGTAAAAATATTAATCAACAACAGAACATCGCCGTATCGTCTCGTGCAACTGAAATCTAGTAACATATTTGTTGTCTCCCCCTATCAACCATCTCACATAAACATGCGCTATGGCCCCACAACAATGTCATTACAAAACCGTGAAATCTGAAGGCGGAAAGCAACGACAGGACGCTAAAGGCATACAGCCGTTACAAACAGGAAAGGGCGATCTCTTGTGCCCCAAACACGCATAAAGACAGTAACGATAAAGAACAGTTAATACGAAATACGCACAGACAAGTTGGAATATCTGGGAAGGAATTTGTGGGGTTGAAATGTCGAAGAAGAAAGTCCGTGTGTGCCGGTCAAAGAAGAAAAATATAGCATGAAAACGACGGAGAAGAAGGAGAAGGAGCAGGAGGAGGAGAAGGAGAAGGAGAAGAAGAAGAAGCAGAAAAGAAGACGATGAAGCAGCAGAAGCAGACAAGAAGAAGAAGAAGAAGAAGAAGAAGAAGAAGAAGAAGAAGAAGAAGAAGAAGAAGAAGAAAATCTGCCTGTTTATTTTTTTAAAAAATCTTGTTAGACTGTATCGCCTAACTGCCGATTTGGCTCCTCATATTACCTTGATTGCAGCAAACGTCAGTTATGTAGAAACAACAAACTTTCGAGTTTCCTGTGAAATTTTGAAAATTATAGACTTTAATGTGAGGCTGAAGATGTCCAGATTACCCTAATAATATGTTATTTTTACACAAAGCACCGCATTCTCTCTAAAACGCGGCGGTGCCACTATGATTACAGAAATAAAAGTCAGCTTGCATTAACTTTTTGAGCTGTTGTAACTGCCATCAGTTTTACCCAGAAGTATAGCAATGTCAAGAGCAATAAACTGTGACAAGATGTCACAGAAACCAATTGCTCCAAAAATGTGTTCAATACAAAGATGACATGATGTGTCTGAGTGTGCGCACAAGTGGGGTCGGGGTTAGCCCCTCTTTGAATTTTCTAGGGGTGGAGACTGAATATCCTTAAGCCTTTTTTGAATGCGCAATAATAATAATCATAAGCATAATTATTATTATTATTATGTGATTAATTGCATATACATATGTTGAATGAAGAATCATTATCACAGCAAGCAGACAACAATCGCAGAGTCGCAATTCCGATGATGCCACTTTTAGTCAAAATATATAAACACGAACTCCAAAAGAGCATTTCTAGCCTTTGTTAAATTGTGTGTGTGTTGGGACGGAAAAGGGGGGGGGGGACCCTTACCGCATTACATTATCTAGGGAAGCAGGACTGTAAGGGAGATCCAGACTAAACCTACAACCCCTCCCCTCCCCTGACAGTTTATTTTTAGGGAATGAGGAAAGAGCTCAGTGCGTATAAGGCCTCCCCCCCCCTCCCCAACCACCTCCCTGATTTCAGGCGCGCCTGGTTCTGTATATGTGTATGTATAATCTACAAGTAAATCGGACGCTTTTGAATCTAAATGTTACTTAACGGAAGATTCGTATGGTGTCGTGGACACAGAAGATGAACAATACTCATAATTCTTTAACATCTGGATATCGACGGACAGTGTCCTATAAGCGGGAGCCACCGTGGTCAAGCGGCTAGATGCTCGGCTGCGGATCGGAAGGTCGTAGAATCGATTCCCGACAAGAGCCAGATTTTTTTTTCAAAAATGACCTTGGCTCCAAGGTCGGCCCAGCCTTGAGTGGGTACCAGGTACAGTTCTGGGAGGTAAAGGCGGCAGGCGTAATATTAACCACATCACACACTCAGAGCCGTTTGGTCCATAAAATATAGGTCTAGCCCTATACACCCAATACGCATGAAAGGCGTGGGAAAAGGGTCCTTTACTATACTTACCATCCTATAAGCAGTCTAGTTCCTCGTAAACTGAAATCTGGTTCTGTCAGGTGCTTTTGTTTTTCTGTTTTTGTTCTGTGCATCTTGAGTGGCTTGGGTAGTGTATTTATTCATCTTTTTGCAGATTTGAGCTAAACCATTTCTTAAATTTTAAATCCTAAATTGCCCGTTTTTTGGTGTGTCTCGCCGTCATGTCGGTACTCCAGAAAATCCTAAATTTTCCCGTTTTTTTGGTGTGTCTCGCCGTCATGTCGGTACTCCAAAAAATCCTAAATTTTCCCGTTTTTTTTGTGTGTCTCGCCGTCATGTTGG
>CAJHNH020005165.1:0-25061 GCA_905116865.2 Candidula unifasciata
CAGTCTTCATTTCACACTTGACGAGATACTCTAGATGAGAAATTGGACACTTTGGAGCTCATAGGTGACAGAAAAATAGATAAGATAAAAGTGAAAAACAAATTTTACGAAGAAATGTTCCTAACAACTTGTTTGTGTCCTACCACTAAACAGTGAGTCCCAGACAATTATTTTACACATGAATAGACACGCTAGATGCAGAGTAGTTAAACTGGATGTCTGATTTGGCATTTTTGTACAATCTGGGGGCAACAATTGAGATAACATAAAAAATGACCACAAGTGAACAATTTTGCAGAATTTATGCCTTACGCGTTTTGGCCAAAAAATATATTTGCCAAAAAGTTGCCAATTTAGTCTCAGTCTATCATTTCACACTTGACGAGATACTCTAGATGAGAAATTGGACACTTTGGAGCTCATAGGTGACAGAAAAATAGATAAGATAAAAGTGAAAAACAAATTTTACGAAGAAATGTTCCTAACAACTTCTTTGTGTCCTACCACTAAAAAGTGAGTCTAAGACAATTATTTTACACATGAATAGACACGCTAGATGCAGAGTAGTTAACTAGATGTCTGATTTAGCATTTTTTGTACAGTATGGGGGCAACAATTGAGATAACATAAAAATTACCACAAGTGACATTTTCCCAGAATTTATGCCTTTCGCGTTTGGCCAAAATCATATTTTCCAAAAAGTTGCCAATTTAGTCTCAGTCTATCATTTCACACTTGACGAGATACTCTAGATGAGAAATTGGACACTTTGGAGCTCATAGGTGACAGAAAAATAGATAAGATAAAAGTGAAAAAACAATTTTTACGAAGAAATGTTCCTAACAACTTGTTTGTGTCCTACCACTAAACAGTGAGTCCCAGACAATTATTTTACACATGAATAGACACGCTAGATGCAGAGTAGTTAAACTGGATGTCTGATTTGGCATTTTTGTACAATCTGGGGCAACAATTGAGATAACATAAAAATGACCACAAGTGACATTTTTGCAGAATTTATGCCTTTCGCGTTTGGCCCAAAATAATATTTGCAAAAAAGTTGCCAATTTAGCAGTCTATCATTTCACACTTGACGAGATACTCTAGATGAGAAATTGGACACTTTGGAGCTCATAGGTGACAGAAAAATAGATAAGATAAAAGTGAAAAACAAATTTTACGAAGAAATGTTCCTAACAACTTGTTTGTGTCCTACCACTAAACAGTGAGTCCCAGACAATTATTTTACACATGAATAGACACGCTAGATGCAGAGTAGTTAAACTGAATGTCTGATTTGGCATTTTTGTACAATCTGGGGGCAACAATTGAGATAACATAAAAAATGACCACAAGTGACATTTTTCCAGAATTTATGCCTTTCGCGTTTGGCCAAAATCATATTTTCCAAAAAAGTTGCCAATTTAGTCTCAGTCTATCATTTCACACTTGACGAGATACTCTAGATGATAAATTGGACACTTTGGAGCTCATAGGTGACAGAAAAATAGATAAGATAAAAGTGAAAAACAAATTTTACGAAGAAATGTTCCTACAAACTTGTTTGTGTCCTACCACTAAACAGTGAGTCCCAGACAATTATTTTACACATGAATAGACACGCTAGATGCAGAGTAGGTAAACTGATGTCTGATTTGGCATTTTTGTACAATCTGGGGGCAACAATTGAGATAACATAAAATGACCACAAGTGACATTTTGCAGAATTTATGCCTTTCGCGTTTGGCCAAAATCATATTTTCCAAAAAAGTTGCCATTTTAGTCTCAGTCTATCATTTCACACTTGACGAGATACTCTAGATGAGAAATTGGACACTTTGGAGCTCATAGGTGACAGAAAAATAGATAAGATAAAAGTGAAAAACAAATTTTACGAAGAAATGTTCCTAACAACTTGTTTGTGTCCTACCACTAAACAAAACAGTGAGTCCCAGACAATTATTTTTTACACATGAATAGACACGCTAGATGCAGAGTAGTTAAACTAGTTAAACTGAGTGACAATTTTTCCAGAATTTATGCCTTTCGCGTTTGGCCAAAATCATATTTTCCAAAAAAAGTTGCCAATTTAGTCTCAGTCTATCATTTCACACTTGACGAGATACTCTAGATGAGAAATTGGACACTTTGGAGCTCATAGGTGACAGAAAAATAGATAAGATAAAAGTGAAAAACAAATTTTACGAAGAAATGTTCCTAACAACTTGTTTGTGTCCTACCACTAAACATTGAGTCCCAGACAATTATTTTACACATGAATAGACACGCTAGATGCAGAGTAGGTTAAACTGAATGTCTGATTTGGCATTTTGGTACAATCTGGGGGCAACAATTGAGATAACATAAAAATGACCACAAGTGACATTTTTCCAGAATTTATGCCTTTCGCGCATGGCCAAAATCATATTTGCAAAAAAGTTGCCAATTTAGTCTCAGTCTATCATTTCACACTTGACGAGATACTCTAGATGGGAAATTGGACACTTTGGAGCTCATAGGTGACAGAAAAATAGATAAGATAAAAGTGAAAAACAAATTTTACGAAGAAATGTTCCTAACAACTTGTTTGTGTCCTACCACTAAACAGTGAGTCCCAGACAATTATTTTACACATGAATAGACACGCTAGATGCAGAGTAGGTAAACTGAATGTCTGATTTGGCATTTTGGTACAATCTGGGGGCAACAATTGAGATAACATAAAAATGACCACAAGTGACACATTTTTCCAGAATTTATGCCTTTCGCGTTTGGCCAAAATCATATTTTCCAAAAAAGTTGCCAATTTAGTCTCAGTCTATCATTTCACACTTGACGAGATACTCTAGATGAGAAATTGGACACTTTGGAGCTCATTGGTGACAGAAAAATAGATAAGATAAATGAAAAAAAACAAATTTTACGAAGAAATGTTCCTAACAACTTGTTTGTGTCCTACCACTAAACATTGAGTCCCAGACAATTATTTTACACATGAATAGACACGCTAGATGCAGAGTAGGTAAACTGAATGTCTGATTTGGCATTTTGGTACAATCTGGGGGGCAACAATTGAGATAAACATAAAAATGACCACAAGTGACATTTTTCCAGAATTTATGCCTTTCGCGTTTGGCCAAAATAATATTTGCAAAAAAGTTGCCAATTTAGTCTCAGTCTATCATTTCACACTTGACGAGATACTCTAGATGAGAAATTGGACACTTTGGAGCTCATAGGTGACAGAAAAATAGATAAGATAAAAGTGAAAAACAAATTTTACGAAGAAATGTTCCTAACAACTTGTTTGTGTCCTACCACTAAACAGTGAGTCCCAGACAATTATTTTACACATGAATAGACACGCTAGATGCAGAGTAGGTAAACTGAATGTCTGATTTGGCATTTTTGTACAATCTGGGGGCAACAATTGAGATAACATAAAAATGACCACAAGTGACATTTTTCCAGAATTTATGCCTTTCGCGCATGGCCAAAATCATATTTGCAAAAAAGTTGCCAATTTAGTCTCAGTCTATCATTTCACACTTGACGAGATACTCTAGATGAGAAATTGGACACTTTGGAGCTCATAGGTGACAAAAAAATAGATAAGATAAAAGTGAAAAACAAATTTTACGAAGAAATGTTCCTAACAACTTGTTTGTGTCCTACCACTAAACAGTGAGTCCCAGACAATTATTTTACACATGAATAGACACGCTAGATGCAGAGTAGTTAAACTGAATGTCTGATTTGGCATTTTTTGTACAATCTGGGGGCAACAATTGAGATAACATAAAAATGACCACAAGTGACATTTTTGCAGAAATTTATGCCTTTCGCGTTTGGCCAAAATCATATTTGCAAAAAAGTTGCCAATTTAGTCTCAGTCTATCATTTCACACTTGACGAGATACTCTAGATGAGAAATTGGACACTTTGGAGCTCATAGGTGACAGAAAAATAGATAAGATAAAAGTGAAAAACAAATTTTTACGAAAAATGTTCCTAACAACTTGTTTGTGTCCTACCACTAAACAGTGAGTCCCAGACAATTATTTTACACATGAATAGACACGCTAGATGCAGAGTAGGTAAACTGAATGTCTGATTTGGCATTTTTGTACAATCTGGGGGCAACAATTGAGATAACATAAAAATGACCACAAGTGACATTTTTCCAGAATTTATGCCTTTCGCGTTTGGCCAAAATAATATTTGCAAAAAAGTTGCCAATTTAGTCTCAGTCTATCATTTCACACTTGACGAGATACTCTAGATGAGAAATTGGACACTTTGGAGCTCGTTGGTGACAGAAAAATAGATAAGATAAAAGTGAAAAACAAATTTTACGAAGAAATGTTCCTAACAACTTGTTTGTGTCCTACCACTAAACAGTGAGTCCCAGACAATTATTTTACACATGAATAATAGACACGCTAGATGCAGAGAGTAGTAAACTGGATGTCTGATTTGGCATTTTTGTACAATCTGGGGGCAACAATTGAGATAACATAAAAATGACCACAAGTGACAATTTTGCAGAATTTATGCCTTACGCGTTTGGCAAAAAAAAAAATATTTGCAAAAAAGTTGCCAATTTAGTCTCAGTCTATCATTTCACACTTGACGAGATACTCTAGATGATAAATTGGACACTTTGGAGCTCGTTGGTGACAGAAAAATAGATAAGATAAAAGTGAAAAAAACAAATTTTACGAAGAAATGTTCTAACAACTTGTTTGTGTCCTACCACTAAACAGTGAGTCCCAGACAATTATTTTACACATGAATAGACACGCTAGATGCAGAGTAGGTAAACTGAATGTCTGATTTGGCATTTTGGTACAATCTGGGGGCAACAATTGAGATAACATAAAAATGACCACAAGTGACATTTTTCCAGAATTTATGCCTTTCGCGTTTGGCCAAAAATCATTTTGCAAAAAAGTTGCCAATTTAGTCTCAGTCTATCATTTCACACTTGACGAGATACTCTAGATGATAAATTGGACACTTTTTGGAGCTCGTTGGTGACAGAAAAATAGATAAGATAAAAAGTGAAAAAACAAATTTTACGAAGAATTGTTCCTAACAACTTGTTTGTGTCCTACCACTAAACAGTGAGTCCCAGACAATTATTTTACACATGAATAGACACGCTAGATGCAGAGTAGGTAAACTGAATGTCTGATTGGCATTTTTGGTACAATCTGGGGGCAACAATTGAGATAACATAAAAAATGACCACAAGTGACATTTTCCAGAATTTATGCCTTTCGCGTTTGGCCAAAATCATATTTTCCAAAAAAGTTGCCAATTTAGTCTCAGTCTATCATTTCACACTTGACGAGATACTCTAGATGAGAAATTGGACACTTTGGAGCTCATAGGTGACAGAAAAATAGATAAGATAAAAGTGAAAAACAAATTTTACGAAGAAATGTTCCTAACAACTTGTTTGTGTCCTACCACTAAACAGTGAGTCCCAGACAATTATTTTACACATGAATAGACACACGCTAGATGCAGAGTAGGTAAACTGAATGTCTGATTTGGCATTTTGGTACAATCTGGGGGCAACAATTGAGATAACATAAAAATGACCACAAGTGACAATTTTTCCAGAATTTATGCCTTTCGCGTTTGGCCAAAATCATATTTTCCAAAAAGTTGCCAATTTAGTCTCAGTCTATCATTTCACACTTGACGAGATACTCTAGATGAGAAATTGGACACTTTGGAGCTCATAGGTGACAGAAAAATAGATAAGATAAAAGTGAAAAACAAATTTTACGAAGAAATGTTCCTAACAACTTGTTTGTGTCCTACCACTAAACAGTGAGTCCCAGACAATTATTTTACACATGAATAGACACGCTAGATGCAGAGTAGGTAAACTGAATGTCTGATTTGGCATTTTGGTACAATCTGGGGGCAACAATTGAGATAACATAAAAATGACCACAAGTGACATTTTTCCAGAATTTATGCCTTTCGCGTTTGGCCAAATCATATTTTCAAAAAAAGTTGCCAATTTAGTCTCAGTCTATCATTTCACACTTGACGAGATACTCTAGATGAGAAATTGGACACTTTGGAGCTCATAGGTGTGACAGAAAAATAGATAAGATAAAAGTGAAAAAAAAACAAATTTTACGAAGAAATGTTCCTAACAACTTGTTTGTGTCCTACCACTAAACAGTGAGTCCCAGACAATTATTTTACACATGAATAGACACGCTAGATGCAGAGTAGGTAAACTGAATGTCTGATTTGGCATTTTGGTACAATCTGGGGGCAACAATTGAGATAACATAAAAATGACCACAAGTGACATTTTTGCAGAATTTATGCCTTTCGCGTTTGGGCAAAAAAATCATTTTTGCCAAAAAAGTTGCCAATTTAGTCTCAGTCTATCATTTCACACTTGACGAGATACTCTAGATGATAAATTGGACACTTTGGAGCTCATTGGTGGTGACAGAAAAATAGATAAGATAAAAGTGAAAAACAAATTTTACGAAGAAATGTTTCTAACAACTTGTTTGTGTCCTACCACTAAACAGTGAGTCCCAGACAATTATTTTACACATGAATAGACACGCTAGATGCAGAGTAGGTAAACTGAATGTCTGATTTGGCATTTTGGTACAATCTGGGGGGCAACAATTGAGATAACATAAAAATGACCACAAGTAACATTTTTCCAGAATTTATATCTTTCGCGTTTGGCCAAAATCATATTTTCCAAAAAGTTGCCAATTTAGTCTCAGTCTATCATTTCACACTTGACGAGATACTCTAGATGAGAAATTGGACACTTTGGAGCTCATAGGTGACAGAAAAATAGATAAGATAAAAGTGAAAAACAAATTTTACGAAGAAATGTTCCTAACAACTTGTTTGTGTCCTACCACTAAACAGTGAGTCCCAGACAATTATTTTACACATGAATAGACACGCTAGATGCAGAGTAGGTAAACTGAATGTCTGATTTGGCATTTTGGTACAATCTGGGGGCAACAATTGAGATAACATAAAAATGACACAAGTGACATTTTTCCAGAATTTATGCCTTTCGCGTTTGGCCAAAATAATATTTTCCAAAAAAGTTGCCAATTTAGTCTCAGTCTATCATTTCACACTTGACGAGATACTCTAGATGAGAAATTGGACACTTTTGGAGCTCGTTAGGTGACAGAAAAATAGATAAGATAAAATTGAAAAACAAATTTTACGAAGAATTGTTCCTAACAACTTGTTTGTGTCCTACCACTAAACATTGAGTCCCAGACAATTATTTTACACATGAATAGACACGCTAGATGCAGAGTAGGTAAACTGAATGTCTGATTTGGCATTTTGGTACAATCTGGGGGGCAACAATTGAGATAACATAAAAATGACCACAAGTAACATTTTTCCAGAATTTATATCTTTCGCGTTTGGCCAAAATCATATTTTCCAAAAAGTTGCCAATTTAGTCTCAGTCTATCATTTCACACTTGACGAGATACTCTAGATGAGAAATTGGACACTTTGGAGCATATAGGTGACAGAAAAATAGATAAGATAAAAGTGAAAAACAAATTTTACGAAGAAATGTTCCTAACAACTTGTTTGTGTCCTACCACTAAACAGTGAGTCCCAGACAATTATTTTACACATGAATAGACACGCTAGATGCAGAGTATGTAAACTTAATGTCTGATTTGGCATTTTGGTACCATCTGGGGGGCAACAATTGAGATAACATAAAAATGACCACAAGTAACATTTTTCCAGAATTTATATCTTTCGCGTTTGGCCAAAATCATATTTTCCAAAAAGTTGCCAATTTAGTCTCAGTCTATCATTTCACACTTGACGAGATACTCTAGATGAGAAATGGGACACTTTGTAGCTCATAGGTGACAGAAAAATAGATAAGATAAAAGTGAAAAACAAATTTTACGAAGAAATGTTCCTAACAACTTGTTTGTGTCCTACCACTAAACAGTGAGTCCCAGACAATTATTTTACACATGAATAGACACGCTAGATGCAGAGTAGGTAAACTGAATGTCTGATTTGGCATTTTGGTACAATCTGGGGGCAACAATTGAGATAACATAAAAATGACCACAAGTGACATTTTTGCAGAATTTATGCCTTTCGCGTTTGGCCAAAATCATATTTTCCAAAAAGTTGCCAATTTAGTCTCAGTCTATCATTTCACACTTGACGAGATACTCTAGATGATAAATTGGACACTTTGGAGCTCATAGGTGACAGAAAAATAGATAAGATAAAAGTGAAAAACAAATTTTACGAAGAAATTGTTCCTAACAACTTGTTTGTGTCCTACCACTAAACAGTGAGTCCCAGACAATTATTTTACACATGAATAGACACGCTAGATGCAGAGTAGTTAAACTGAATGTCTGATTTGGCATTTTGTACAATCTGGGGGCAACAATTGAGATAAATAAAAATGACCACAAGTGACATTTTTTCCAGAATTTATGCCTTTCGCGTTTGGCCAAAATCATATTTTCAAAAAAAGTTGCCAATTTAGTCTCAGTCTATCATTTCACACTTGACGAGATACTCTAGATGAGAAATTGGACACTTTGGAGCTCATAGGTGACAGAAAAATAGATAAGATAAAAGTGAAAAAACAAATTTTACGAAGAATGTTCCTAACAACTTGTTTGTGTCCTACCACTAAACAGTGAGTCCCAGACAATTATTTTACACATGAATAGACACGCTAGATGCAGAGTAGTTAAACTGAATGTCTGATTTGGCATTTTGGTACAATCTGGGGGCAACAATTGAGATAACATAAAAATGACCACAAGTGACATTTTTCCAGAATTTATGCCTTTCGCGTTTGGCCAAAATCATATTTTCCAAAAAGTTGCCAATTTAGTCTCAGTCTATCATTTCACTTGACGAGATACTCTAGATGATAAATTGGACACTTTGGAGCTCATAGGTGACAGAAAAATAGATAAGATAAAAGTGAAAAACAAATTTTACGAAGAATGTTCCTAACAACTTGTTTGTGTCCTACCACTAAACATTGAGTCCCAGACAATTATTTTACACATGAATAGACACGCTAGATGCAGAGTAGGTAAACTGAATGTCTGATTTGGCATTTTGGTACAATCTGGGGGCAACAATTGAGATAACATAAAAATGACCACAAGTGACAATTTTCCAGAATTTATGCCTTTCGCGTTTGGCCAAAATCATATTTGCAAAAAAGTTGCCAATTTAGTCTCAGTCTATCATTTCACACTTGACGAGATACTCTAGATGAGAAATTGGACACTTTGGAGCTCATAGGTGACAGAAAAATAGATAAGATAAAAGTGAAAAACAAATTTTACGAAGAAATGTTCCTAACAACTTGTTTGTGTCCTACCACTAAACAGTGAGTCCCAGACAATTATTTTACACATGAATAGACACGCTAGATGCAGAGTAGGTAAACTGAATGTCTGATTTGGCATTTTGGTACAATCTGGGGGCAACAATTGAGATAACATAAAAATGACCACAAGTGACATTTTTTTGCAGAATTTATGCCTTTCGCGTTTGGCCAAAATCATATATTTTCAAAAAAGTTGCCAATTTAGTCTCAGTCTATCATTTCACACTTGACGAGATACTCTAGATGAGAAATTGGACACTTTTGGAGCTCATAGGTGACAGAAAAATAGATAAGATAAAAGTGAAAAACAAATTTTACGAAGAAATGTTCCTAACAACTTGTTTGTGTCCTACCACTAAACAGTGAGTCCCAGACAATTATTTTACACATGAATAGACACGCTAGATGCAGAGTAGGTAAACTGAATGTCTGATTTGGCATTTTTGTACAATCTGGGGGGCAAATTGAGATAACATAAAAATGACCACAAGTGACATTTTTCCAGAATTTATGCCTTTCGCGTTTGGCCAAAATCATATTTTCCAAAAAGTTGCCAATTTAGTCTCAGTCTATCATTTCACACTTGACGAGATACTCTAGATGAGAAATTGGACACTTTGGAGCTCATAGGTGACAGAAAAATAGAAAAGATAAAAGTGAAAAACAAATTTTACGAAGAATTGTTCCTAACAACTTGTTTGTGTCCTACCACTAAACAGTGAGTCCCAGACAATTATTTTACACATGAATAGACACGCTAGATGCAGAGTAGGTAAACTGAATGTCTGATTTGGCATTTTGGTACAATCTGGGGGCAACAATTGAGATAACATAAAAATGACCACAAGTGACATTTTTCCAGAATTTATGCCTTTCGCGTTTGGCCAAAATCATATTTTCAAAAAGTTGCCAATTTAGTCTCAGTCTATCATTTCACACTTGACGAGATACTCTAGATGAGAAATTGGACACTTTGGAGCTCATAGGTGACAGAAAAATAGATAAGATAAAAGTGAAAAACAAATTTTACGAAGAAATTGTTCCTAACAACTTGTTTGTGTCCTACCACTAAACAGTGAGTCCCAGACAATTATTTTACACATGAATAGACACGCTAGATGCAGAGTAGGTAAACTGAATGTCTGATTTGGCATTTTGGTACAATCTGGGGGCAACAATTGAGATAACATAAAAATGACCACAAGTGACATTTTTCCAGAATTTATGCCTTTCGCGTTTGGCCAAAATCATATTTTTCCAAAAAAGTTGCCAATTTAGTCTCAGTCTATCATTTCACACTTGACGAGATACTCTAGATGAGAAATTGGACACTTTGGAGCTCATAGGTGACAGAAAAATAGATAAAGATAAAAGTGAAAAACAAATTTTACGAAGAATTGTTCCTAACAACTTGTTTGTGTCCTACCACTAAACATTGAGTCCCAGACGATTATTTTACACATGAATAGACACGCTAGATGCAGAGTAGGTAAACTGAATGTCTGATTTGGCATTTTTTACAATCTGGGAGCAACAATTGAGATAACATAAAAATGACCACAAGTGACAATTTTCCACAATTTATGCTTTTCGCGTTTGGCCAAAATCATATTTTCCAAAAAGTTGCCAATTTAGTCTCAGTCTATCATTTCACACTTGACGAGATACTCTGGATGAGAAATTGGACACTTTGGAGCTCGTTGGTGACAGAAAAATAGATAAGATAAAAGTGAAAAACAAATTTTACGAAGAATGTTCCTAACAACTTGTTTGTGTCCTACCACTAAACAGTGAGTCCCAGACAATTATTTTACACATGAATAGACACGCTAGATGCAGAGTAGGTAAACTGAATGTCTGATTTGGCATTTTGGTACAATCTGGGGGCAACAATTGAGATAACATAAAAATGACCACAAGTGACATTTTTCCAGAATTTATGCCTTTCGCGTTTGGCCAAAATCATATTTTCAAAAAAAAATTGCCAATTTAGTCTCAGTCTATCATTTCACACTTGACGAGATACTCTAGATGAGAAATTGGACACTTTGGAGCTCATAGGTGACAGAAAAATAGAAAAGATAAAAGTGAAAAACAAATTTTACGAAGAATTGTTCCGAACAACTTGTTTGTGTCCTACCACTAAACATTGAGTCCCAGACAATTATTTTACACATGAATAGACACGCTAGATGCAGAGTAGGTAAACTGAATGTCTGATTTGGCATTTTGGTACAATCTGGGGGCAACAATTGAGATAACATAAAAATGACCACAAGTGACATTTTTCCAGAATTTATGCTTTTCGCGTTTGGCCAAAATCATATTTGCAAAAAAAGTTGCCAATTTAGTCTCAGTCTATCATTTCACACTTGACGAGATACTCTAGATGAGAAATTGGACACTTTGGAGCTCATAGGTGACAGAAAAATAGATAAGATAAAAGTGAAAAACAAATTTTACGAAGAATTGTTCCTAACAACTTGTTTGTGTCCTACCACTAAACATTGAGTCCCAGACAATTATTTTACACATGAATAGACACGCTAGATGCAGAGTAGGTAAACTGAATGTCTGATTTGGCATTTTGGTACAATCTGGGGGCAACAATTGAGATAACATAAAAATGACCACAAGTGACATTTTTCCAGAATTTATGCTTTTCGCGTTTGGCCAAAATCATATTTTCCAAAAAGTTGCCAATTTAGTCTCAGTCTATCATTTCACACTTGACGAGATACTCTAGATGAGAAATTGGACACTTTGGAGCTCATAGGTGACAGAAAAATAGATAAGATAAAAGTGAAAAACAAATTTTACGAAGAAATGTTCCTAACAACTTGTTTGTGTCCTACCACTAAACATTGAGTCCCAGACAATTATTTTACACATGAATAGACACGCTAGATGCAGAGTAGGTAAACTGAATGTCTGATTTGGCATTTTGGTACAATCTGGGGGCAACAATTGAGATAACATAAAAATGACCACAAGTGACATTTTTCCAGAATTTATGCTTTTCGCGTTTGGCCAAAATCATATTTTCCAAAAAGTTGCCAATTTAGTCTCAGTCTATCATTTCACACTTGACGAGATACTCTAGATGAGAAATTGGACACTTTGGAGCTCATAGGTGACAGAAAAATAGATAAGATAAAAGTGAAAAACAAATTTTACGAAGAAATGTTCCTAACAACTTGTTTGTGTCCTACCACTAAACAGTGAGTCCCAGACAATTATTTTACACATGAATAGACACGCTAGATGCAGAGTAGGTAAACTGAATGTCTGATTTGGCATTTTGGTACAATCTGGGGGCAACAATTGAGATAACATAAAAATGACCACAAGTGACATTTTTTCCAGAATTTATGCCTTTCGCGTTTGGCCAAAATCATATTTTCCAAAAAGTTGCCAATTTAGTCTCAGTCTATCATTTCACACTTGACGAGATACTCTAGATGAGAAATTGGACACTTTTGGAGCTCATAGGTGACAGAAAAATAGATAAGATAAAAGTGAAAAACAAATTTTACGAAGAAATGTTCCTAACAACTTGTTTGTGTCCTACCACTAAACAGTGAGTCCCAGACAATTATTTTACACATGAATAGACACGCTAGCTAGATGCAGAGTAGGTAAACTGAATGTCTGATTTGGCATTTTTGTACAATCTGGGGGCAACAATTGAGATAACATAAAAATGACCACAAGTGACATTTTTCCAGAATTTATGCTTTTCGCGTTTGGCCAAAATCATATTTTTCCAAAAAGTTGCCAATTTAGTCTCAGTCTATCATTTCACACTTGACGAGATACTCTAGATGAGAAATTGGACACTTTGGAGCTCATAGGTGACAGAAAAATAGATAAGATAAAAGTGAAAAACAAATTTTACGAAGAAATGTTCCTAACAACTTGTTTGTGTCCTACCACTAAACAGTGAGTCCCAGACAATTATTTTACACATGAATAACACACGCTAGATGCAGAGTAGGTAAACTGAATGTCTGATTTGGCATTTTTGGTACAATCTGGGGGCAACAATTGAGATAACATAAAAATGACCACAAGTGACATTTTTCCAGAATTTATGCTTTTCGCGTTTGGCCAAAATCATATTTTCCAAAAAAGTTGCCAATTTAGTCTCAGTCTATCATTTCACACTTGACGAGATACTCTAGATGAGAAATTGGACACTTTGGAGCTCATAGGTGACAGAAAAATAGAAAAGATAAAAGTGAAAAAACAAATTTTACGAAGAAATGTTCCTAACAACTTGTTTGTGTCCTACCACTAAACATTGAGTCCCAGACAATTATTTTACACATGAATAGACACGCTAGATGCAGAGTAGGTAAACTGAATGTCTGATTTGGCATTTTGGTACAATCTGGGGGCAACAATTGAGATAACATAAAAATGACCACAAGTGACATTTTTCCAGAATTTATGCTTTTCGCGTTTGGCCAAAATCATATTTTCCAAAAAGTTGCCAATTTAGTCTCAGTCTATCATTTCACACTTGACGACGAGATACTCTATATGAGAAATTGGACACTTTGGAGCTCATAGGTGACAGAAAAATAGAAAAGATAAAAGTGAAAAACAAATTTTACGAAGAAATGTTCCTAACAACTTGTTTGTGTCCTACCACTAAAAAGTGAGTCCCAGACAATTATTTTACACATGAATAGACACGCTAGATGCAGAGTAGGTAAACTGAATGTCTGATTTGGCATTTTGGTACAATCTGGGGGCAACAATTGAGATAACATAAAAATGACCACAAGTGACATTTTTCCAGAATTTATGCTTTTCGCGTTTGGCCAAAATCATATTTTCCAAAAAGTTGCCAATTTAGTCTCAGTCTATCATTTCACACTTGACGAGATACTCTAGATGAGAAATTGGACACTTTGGAGCTCATAGGTGACAGAAAAATAGAAAAGATAAAAGTGAAAAACAAATTTTACGAAGAAATGTTCCTAACAACTTGTTTGTGTCCTACCACTAAACAGTGAGTCCCCAGACAATTATTTTACACATGAATAGACACGCTAGATGCAGAGTAGGTAAACTGAATGTCTGATTTGGCATTTTGGTACAATCTGGGGGCAACAATTGAGATAACATAAAAATGACCACAAGTGACATTTTTCCAGAATTTATGCCTTTCGCGTTTGGCCAAAATCATATTTTCCAAAAAGTTGCCAATTTAGTCTCAGTCTATCATTTCACACTTGACGAGATACTCTAGATGAGAAATTGGACACTTTGGAGCTCATAGGTGACAGAAAAATAGAAAAGATAAAAGTGAAAAACAAATTTTACGAAGAAATGTTCCTAACAACTTGTTTGTGTCCTACCACTAAACAGTGAGTCCCAGACAATTATTTTACACATGAATAGACACGCTAGATGCAGAGTAGGTAAACTGAATGTCTGATTTGGCATTTTGGTACAATCTGGGGGCAACAATTGAGATAACATAAAAATGACCACAAGTGACATTTTTCCAGAATTTATGCTTTTCGCGTTTGGCCAAAATCATATTTTCCAAAAAGTTGCCAATTTAGTCTCAGTCTATCATTTCACACTTGACGAGATACTCTAGATGAGAAATTGGACACTTTGGAGCTCATAGGTGACAGAAAAAATAGAAAGATAAAAGTGAAAAACAAATTTTACGAAGAAATGTTCCTAACAACTTGTTTGTGTCCTACCACTGAAAAGTGAGTCCCAGACAATTATTTTACACATGAATAGACACGCTAGATGCAGAGTAGGTAAACTGAATGTCTGATTTGGCATTTTGGTACAATCTGGGGGCAACAATTGAGATAACATAAAAATGACCACAAGTGACATTTTTTCCAGAATTTATGCTTTTCGCGTTTGGCCAAAATCATATTTTCCAAAAAGTTGCCAATTTAGTCTCAGTCTATCATTTCACACTTGACGAGATACTCTAGATGAGAAATTGGACACTTTGGAGCTCATAGGTGACAGAAAAATAGATAAGATAAAAGTGAAAAACAAATTTTACGAAGAAATGTTCCTAACAACTTGTTTGTGTCCTACCACTAAAAAGTGAGTCCCAGACAATTATTTTACACATGAATAGACACGCTAGATGCAGAGTAGGTAAACTGAATGTCTGATTTGGCATTTTGGTACAATCTGGGGGCAACAATTGAGATAACATAAAAATGACCACAAGTGACATTTTTTCCAGAATTTATGCTTTTCGCGTTTGGCCAAAATCATATTTTCCAAAAAAAGTTGCCAATTTAGTCTCAGTCTATCATTTCACACTTGACGAGATACTCTAGATGAGAAATTGGACACTTTGGAGCTCATAGGTGACAGAAAAATAGAAAAGATAAAAGTGAAAAACAAATTTTACGAAGAAATGTTCCTAACAACTTGTTTGTGTCCTACCACTGAAAAGTGAGTCCCAGACAATTATTTTACACATGAATAGACACGCTAGATGCAGAGTAGGTAAACTGAATGTCTGATTTGGCATTTTGATACAATCTGGGGGCAACAATTGAGATAACATAAAAATGACCACAAGTGACATTTTTTCCAGAATTTATGCCTTTCGCGTTTGGCCAAAATCATATTTTCCAAAAAAGTTGCCAATTTAGTCTCAGTCTATCATTTCACACTTGACGAGATACTCTAGATGAGAAATTGGACACTTTGGAGCTCATAGGTGACAGAAAAATAGATAAGATAAAAGTGAAAAACAAATTTTACGAAGAAATGTTCCTAACAACTTGTTTGTGTCCTACCACTAAACATTGAGTCCCAGACAATTATTTTACACATGAATAGACACGCTAGATGCAGAGTAGGTAAACTGAATGTCTGATTTGGCATTTTGGTACAATCTGGGGGCAACAATTGAGATAACATAAAAATGACCACAAGTGACATTTTTCCAGAATTTATGCTTTTCGCGTTTGGCCAAAATCATATTTTCCAAAAAGTTGCCAATTTAGTCTCAGTCTATCATTTCACACTTGACGAGATACTCTAGATGAGAAATTGGACACTTTGGAGCTCATAGGTGACAGAAAAATAGAAAAGATAAAAAGTGAAAAACAAATTTTACGAAGAAATGTTCCTAACAACTTGTTTGTGTCCTACCACTAAACAGTGAGTCCCAGACAATTATTTTACACATGAATAGACACGCTAGATGCAGAGTAGGTAAACTGAATGTCTGATTTGGCATTTTGGTACAATCTGGGGGCAACAATTGAGATAACATAAAAATGACCACAAGTGACATTTTTCCAGATTTATATGCTTTTCGCGTTTGGCCAAAATCATAATTTCCAAAAAGTTGCCAATTTAGTCTCAGTCTATCATTTCACACTTGACGAGATACTCTAAATGAGAAATTGGACACTTTGGAGCTCATAGGTGACAGAAAATAGATAAGATAAAAGTGAAAAACAAATTTTACGAAGAAATGTTCCTAACAACTTGTTTGTGTCCTACCACTAAACATTGAGTCCCAGACAATTATTTTACACATGAATAGACACGCTAGATGCAGAGTAGGTAAACTGAATGTCTGATTTGGCATTTTGGTACAATCTGGGGGCAATAATTGAGATAACATAAAAATGACCACAAGTGACATTTTTCCAGAATTTATGCTTTTCGCGTTTGGCCAAAATCATATTTTCCAAAAAGTTGCCAATTTAGTCTCAGTCTATCATTTCACACTTGACGAGATACTCTAGATGAGAAATTGGACACTTTGGAGCTCATAGGTGACAGAAAAATAGAAAAGATAAAAGTGAAAAACAAATTTTACGAAGAAATGTTCCTAACAACTTGTTTGTGTCCTACCACTGAAAAGTGAGTCCCAGACAATTATTTTACACATGAATAGACACGCTAGATGCAGAGTAGGTAAACTGAATGTCTGATTTGGCATTTTGATACAATCTGGGGGCAACAATTGAGATAACATAAAAATGACCACAAGTGACATTTTTTCCAGAATTTATGCTTTTCGCGTTTGGCCAAAATCATATTTTCCAAAAAGTTGCCAATTTAGTCTCAGTCTATCATTTCACACTTGACGAGATACTCTAGATGAGAATTGGACACTTTGGAGCTCATAGGTGACAGAAAAATAGAAAAGATAAAAGTGAAAAACAAATTTTACGAAGAAATGTTCCTAACAACTTGTTTGTGTCCTACCACTAAAAAGTGAGTCCCAGACAATTATTTTACACATGAATAGACACGCTAGATGCAGAGTAGGTAAACTGAATGTCTGATTTGGCATTTTGGTACAATCTGGGGGCAACAATTGAGATAACATAAAAATGACCACAAGTGACATTTTTCCAGAATTTATGCCTTTCGCGTTTGGCCAAAATCATATTTGCAAAAAAAGTTGCCAATTTAGTCTCAGTCTATCATTTCACACTTGACGAGATACTCTAGATGAGAAATTGGACACTTTGGAGCTCGTTGGTGACAGAAAAATAGATAAGATAAAAGTGAAAAACAAATTTTACGAAGAAATGTTCCTAAACAACTTGTTTGTGTCCTACCACTAAACATTGAGTCCCAGACAATTATTTTACACATGAATAGACACGCTAGATGCAGAGTAGGTAAACTGAATGTCTGATTTGGCATTTTGGTACAATCTGGGGGCAACAATTGAGATAACATAAAAATGACCACAAGTGACATTTTTTCCAGAATTTATGCCTTTCGCGTTTGGCCAAAATCATATTTTCCAAAAAAAGTTGCCAATTTAGTCTCAGTCTATCATTTCACACTTGACGAGATACTCTAGATGAGAAATTGGACACTTTGGAGCTCATAGGTGACAGAAAAATAGATAAGATAAAAGTGAAAAACAAATTTTACGAAGAATTGTTCCTAACAACTTGTTTGTGTCCTACCACTAAACATTGAGACCCAGATAATTATTTTACACATGAAAAGACACGCTAGATGCAGAGTAGGTAAACTGAATGTCTGATTTGGCATTTTGGTACAATCTGGGGGCAACAATTGAGATAACATAACAATGACCACAAGCAACATTTTTCCAGAATTTATGCCTTTCGCGTTTGGCCAAAATCATATTTTCCAAAAAAGTTGCCAATTTAGTCTCAGTCTATCATTTCACACTTGACGAGATACTCTAGATGAGAAATTGGACACTTTGGAGCTCATAGGTGACTGAAAAATAGAAAAGATAAAAGTGAAAAAAAATTTTACGAAGAAATGTTTCTAACAACTGGTTTGTGTCCTACCACTAAACATTGAGTCCCAGACAATTATTTTACACATGAATAGACACGCTAGATGCAGAGTAGGTAAACTGAATGTCTGATTTGGCATTTTGGTACAATCTGGGGGCAATAATTGAGATAACATAAAAATGACCACAAGTGACATTTTTCCAGAATTTATGCTTTTCGCGTTTGGCCAAAATCATATTTTCCAAAAAGTTGCCAATTTAGTCTCAGTCTATCATTTCACACTTGACGAGATACTCTAGATGAGAAATTGGACACTTTGGAGCTCATAGGTGACAGAAAAATAGAAAAGATAAAAGTGAAAAAAAAATTTAACGAAGAAATGTTCCTAACAACTTGTTTGTGTCCTACCACTAAACATTGAGTCCCAGACAATTATTTTACACATGAATAGACACGCTAGATGCAGAGTAGGTAAACTGAATGTCTGATTTGGCATTTTGGTACAATCTGGGGGCAACAATTGAGATAACATAAAAATGACCACAAGTGACATTTTTTCCAGAATTTATGCTTTTCGCGTTTGGCCAAAATCATATTTTCCAAAAAGTTGCCAATTTAGTCTCAGTCTATCATTTCACACTTGACGAGATACTCTAGATGAGAAATTGGACACTTTGGAGCTCATAGGTGACAGAAAAATAGAAAAGATAAAAGTGAAAAACAAATTTTACGAAGAAATGTTCCTAACAACTTGTTTGTGTCCTACCACTGAAAAGTGAGTCCCAGACAATTATTTTACACATGAATAGACACGCTAGATGCAGAGTAGGTAAACTGAATGTCTGATTTGGCATTTTGGTACAATCTGGGGGCAACAATTGAGATAACATAAAAATGACCACAAGTGACATTTTTCCAGAATTTATGCTTTTCGCGTTTGGCCAAAATCATATTTTCCAAAAAGTTGCCAATTTAGTCTCAGTCTATCATTTCACACTTGACGAGATACTCTAGATGAGAAATTGGACACTTTGGAGCTCATAGGTGACAGAAAAATAGAAAAGATAAAAGTGAAAAACAAATTTTACGAAGAAATGTTCCTAACAACTTGTTTGTGTCCTACCACTGAAAAGTGAGTCCCAGACAATTATTTTACACATGAATAGACACGCTAGATGTAGAGTAGGTAAACTGAATGTCTGATTTGGCATTTTGGTACAATCTGGGGGCAACAATTGAGATAACATAAAAATGACCACAAGTGACATTTTTCCAGAATTTATGCCTTTCGCGTTTGGCCAAAATCATAGTTTGCAAAAAAAGTTGCCTATTTAGTCTCAGTCTATCATTTCACACTTGACGAGATACTCTAGATGATAAATTGGACACTTTGGAGCTCGTTGGTGACAGAAAAAATAGATAAGATAAAAGTGAAAAACAAATTTTACGAAGAATTGTTCCTAACAACTTGTTTGTGTCCTACCACTAAACATTGAGTCCCAGACAATTATTTTACACATGAATAGACACGCTAGATGCAGAGTAGGTAAACTGAATGTCTGATTTGGCATTTTGGTACAATCTGGGGGCAACAATTGAGATAACATAAAAATGACCACAAGTGACATTTTTCCAGAATTTATGCCTTTCGCGTTTGGCCAAAATCATATTTGAAAAAAAAAGTTGCCAATTTAGTCTCAGTCTATCATTTCACACTTGACGAGATACTCTAGATGATAAATTGGACACTTTGGAGCTCATTGGTGACAGAAAAATAGATAAGATAAAAGTGAAAAAAACAAATTTTACGAAGAAATGTTCCTAACAACTTGTTTGTGTCCTACCACTAAACATTGAGTCCCAGACAATTATTTTACACATGAATAGACACGCTAGATGCAGAGTAGGTAAACTGAATGTCTGATTTGGCATTTTGGTACAATCTGGGGGGCAACAATTGAGATAACATAAAAATGACCACAAGTGACATTTTTCCAGAATTTATGCCTTTCGCGTTTGGCCAAAATCATATTTTCCAAAAAGTTGCCAATTTAGTCTCAGTCTATCATTTCACACTTGACGAGATACTCTAGATGAGAAATTGGACACTTTGGAGCTCATAGGTGACAGAAAAATAGATAAGATAAAAGTGAAAAACAAATTTTACGAAGAAATGTTCCTAACAACTTGTTTGTGTCCTACCACTAAACATTGAGTCCCAGACAATTATTTTACACATGAATAGACACGCTAGATGCAGAGTAGGTAAACTGAATGTCTGATTTGGCATTTTGGTACAATCTGGGGGCAACAATTGAGATAACATAAAAATGACCACAAGTGACATTTTTCCAGAATTTATTTTTTTCGCGTTTGGCCAAAATCATATTTTCCAAAAAGTTGCCAATTTAGTCTCAGTCTATCATTTCACACTTGACGAGATACTCTAGATGAGAAATTGGACACTTTGGAGCTCATAGGTGACAGAAAAATAGAAAAGATAAAAGTGAAAAACAAATTTTACGAAGAAATGTTCCTAACAACTTGTTTGTGTCCTACCACTAAAAAGTGAGTCCCAGACAATTATTTTACACATGAATAGACACGCTAGATGCAGAGTAGGTAAACTGAATGTCTGATTTGGCATTTTGGTACAATCTGGGGGCAACAATTGAGATAACATAAAAATGACCACAAGTGACATTTTTCCAGAATTTATGCTTTTCGCGTTTGGCCAAAATCATATTTTCCAAAAAAGTTGCCAATTTAGTCTCAGTCTATCATTTCACACTTGACGAGATACTCTAGATGAGAAATTGGACACTTTGGAGCTCATAGGTGACAGAAAAATAGAAAAGATAAAAGTGAAAAAAAAATTTTACGAAGAAATGTTCCTAACAACTTGTTTGTGTCCTACCACTAAACAGTGAGTCCCAGACAATTATTTTACACATGAATAGACACGCTAGATGCAGAGTAGGTAAACTGAATGTCTGATTTGGCATTTTGGTACAATCTGGGGGCAACAATTGAGATAACATAAAAATGACCACAAGTGACATTTTTCCAGAATTTATGCTTTTCGCGTTTGGCCAAAATCATATTTTCAAAAAAGTTGCCAATTTAGTCTCAGTCTATCATTTCACACTTGACGAGATACTCTAGATGAGAAATTGGACACTTTGGAGCTCATAGGTGACAGAAAAATAGAAAAGATAAAAGTGAAAAACAAATTTTACGAAGAAATGTTCCTAACAACTTGTTTGTGTCCTGCCACTAAAAAGTGAGTCCCAGACAATTATTTTACACATGAATAGACACGCTAGATGTAGAGTAGGTAAACTGAATGTCTGATTTGGCATTTTGGTACAATCTGGGGGCAACAATTGTGATAACATAAAAATGACCACAAGTGACATTTTTCCAGAATTTATGCCTTTCGCGTTTGGCCAAAATCATATTTGCAAAAAAAGTTTCCTATTTAGTCTCAGTCTATCATTTCACACTTGACGAGATACTCTAGATGATAAATTGGACACTTTGGAGCTCGTTGGTGACAGAAAAATAGATAAGATAAAAGAGAAACACAAATTTTACGAAGAATTGTTCCTAACAACTTGTTTGTGTCCTACCACTAAACATTGAGTCCCAGACAATTATTTTACACATGAATAGACACGCTAGATGTAGAGTAGGTAAACTTAATGTCTGATTTGGCATTTTGGTACAATCTGGGGGCAACAATTGAGATAACATAAAAATGACCACAAGTGACATTTTTCCAGAATTTATGCCTTTCGCGTTTGGCCAAAATAATATTTCCAAAAAAGTTGCCAATTTAGTCTCAGTCTATCATATCACACTTGACGAGATACTCTAGATGAGAAATTGGACACTTTGGAGCTCATAGGTGACAGAAAAATAGATAAGATAAAAGTGAAAAAAAAATTTTACGAAGAAATGTTCCTAACAACTTGTTTGTGTCCTACCACTAAACATTGAGTCCCAGACAATTATTTTACACATGAATAGACACGCTAGATGCAGAGTAGGTAAACTGAATGTCTGATTTGGCATTTTGGTACAATCTGGGGGCAACAATTGAGATAACATAAAAATGACCACAAGTGACATTTTTCCAGAATTTATGCCTTTCGCGTTTGGCCAAAATCATATTTTCCAAAAAGTTGCCAATTTAGTCTCAGTCTATCATTTCACACTTGACGAGATACTCTAGATGAGAAATTGGACACTTTGGAGCTCATAGGTGACAGAAAAATAGAAAAGATAAAAGTGAAAAACAAATTTTACGAAGAAATGTTCCTAACAACTTGTTTGTGTCCTACCACTAAACATTGAGTCCCAGACAATTATTTTACACATGAATAGACACGCTAGATGCAGAGTAGGTAAACTGAATGTCTGATTTGGCATTTTGGTACAATCTGGGGGCAATAATTGAGATAACATAAAAATGACCACAAGTGACATTTTTCCAGAATTTATGCTTTTCGCGTTTTACCAAAATCATATTTTCTAAAAAGTTGCCAATTTAGTCTCAGTCTATCATTTCACACTTGACGAGATACTCTAGATGAGAAATTGGACACTTTGGAGCTCATAGGTGACAGAAAAATAGAAAAGATAAAAGTGAAAAACAAATTTTACGAAGAAATGTTCCTAACAACTTGTTTGTGTCCTACCACTGAAAAGTGAGTCCCAGACAATTATTTTACACATGAATAGACACGCTAGATGTAGAGTAGGTAAACTTAATGTCTGATTTGGCATTTTGGTACAATCTGGGGGCAACAATTGAGATAACATAAAAATGACCACAAGTGACATTTTTTTCAGAATTTATGCCTTTCGCGTTTGGCCAAAATCATATTTTCAAAAAAAAGTTCCTATTTAGTCTCAGTCTATCATTTCACACTTGACGAGATACTCTAGATGATAAATTGGACACTTTGGAGCTCGTTGGTGACAGAAAAATAGATAAGATAAAAGAGAAACACAAATTTTACGAAGAATTGTTCCTAACAACTTGTTTGTGTCCTACCACTAAACATTGAGTCCCAGACAATTATTTTACACATGAATAGACACGCTAGATGTAGAGTAGGTAAACTGAATGTCTGATTTGGCATTTTGGTACAATCTGGGGGCAACAATTGAGATAACATAAAAATGACCACAAGTGACATTTTTTCAAAATTTATGCCTTTCGCGTTTGGCCAAAATCATATTTGAAAAAAAAGTTCCCTATTTAGTCTCAGTCTATCATTTCACACTTGACGAGATACTCTAGATGATAAATTGGACACTTTGGAGCTCGTTGGTGACAGAAAAATAGATAAGATAAAAGTGAAACACAAATTTTACGAAGAATTGTTCCTAACAACTTGTTTGTGTCCTACCACTAAACATTGAGTCCCAGACAATTATTTTACACATGAATAGACACGCTAGATGCAGAGTAGGTAAACTGAATGCCTGATTTGGCATTTTGGTACAATCTGGGGGCAACAATTGAGATAACATAAAAATGACGACAAATGACATTTTTCCAGAATTTATGTTTGTCAAAATCATTTTTCGCGTTTGTCCAAAATCATATTTTCCAAAAAGTTGCCAATTAGTCTCAGTCTATCATTTTACACTTGACGAGATACTCTAGATGAGTTAAGAAATTGGACACTTTGGAGCTCATAGGTGACAGAAAAATAGAAAAGATAAAAGTGAAAAACAGAGAGTTAAAACATTGTTCACTGCACATCCTCTGTTAACCCTCAGTGTCGTCGACAACCGCGCTGAGGTACACCACAACAGCAACCATCCATAGGCTGGGCCATCCTTGTACATCCTCGGTTAACCCCCAGTGTCGTCGTCACCGCGCTGAGGTACACCACAACAGCAACTATCCATAGGCTGGCCATTCATGTACATCCTCGGTTAACCCTCAGTGTCGTCGACCCACCGCGCCGAGGTACACCACAACAGCAACCATCCTAATTGTCCGACAAAACTAGATCATACGGATCAAATCTGACCATCAAAATTTGTACTGAACAGAAAAAGACCGAATGTCGCACACCCAAAGACCCCACTCCGCTCCCGAGTGTTGGGACAAAACTGATAACGATATGCCCTATGCAGGATGTAAAATTCTGTCGGGCTAACGGCTCGTCAATGAAATCTACGTGCGATAGAACAAAGAATGTACCTATCTGTGTGGTCACGAAAAGTCCAAACACCCACGGGCTTTGCTCCGCCGCTGACTTCCAGAGGGGCAGCCCACTGTCGAGCGGGAGGCCTGATACGGTTGTGGTTAAGCGGCATTGCAGGACGTGACTATTTCCTTGGGTGAGCCA
>CAJHNH020005166.1:0-2500 GCA_905116865.2 Candidula unifasciata
GGCCTTGGCAGAAACCATAAAATCATTTACAGATTAGGCGGCAGTTTCAAATCTAGGTCTGCGTCATTATCAAGTGCCTTGCGATTGGCGTAATCGATGTTGCCTCATAGAATCGTACAGATTTTGTATGCGAGTACCTTTCATTACTTTGTCTAAATATTGTTCATAAAAATTTAGAAAAAACATCCAAATGGAAATAGTCAGAAATTACATAGCAATTGATATGACTTACCCTATGGAATCATGTCCTAATATTTACTGAAGTCTGCTTTACAAGATCCACAGGATAAACTTAGCTTGGATGATAAAGTTGAAGCTTCAGATCCAAAATGACTCTGGTATGCTTTAGCTGTTCCGATTTCTTTTAATACCCAATCAAGAAGCTGATAAGTGGAACAGCCTTTTCCTACTCTTATCAGTCCGAATTTTATTGTCAAGATAGCATTAAAGAGGTCAAATTTCATCATGTTTCTTAGGTTAGATTTAATAAATTCACTCCAAATGAAAAACATACAGAAAAACATCTACCATCTAAACGTCAAAAACGCCATCTAAATGCAAGGAAAAACATCTAAATCTGGATGTAAAATATTCAAAGTGGCAACACTGGACTCTATCCGCTCTTTCATTACCAACAGCGCCTGCACCCGGTGTAAACAGTGTTTAAACTCTTTGAGTCCCAAGGAACGCATCATACGTTTATAGATTCCTACCTAGAGGCCCAATGAACGCATGATGCGCCGATTTTACGTCTCTCTTGACTACCCCTTGGGCCTGTGATGCTAAACCCCCTGGGACTCTGTAATATTCGGATCGTAACTGAGTTCTGGGCCGTGCTAGTTTCGTGCATGAGTGCCCAGTCTCCTATCGGCGTTTCATTATCAGCTTCAGACATGTACGCAAGTGTACAACAGCCAAACACCATTTCACTGGAGCTGCGAAACATACACAATGACTTTGTAATTCGTTTTACGAGCCAGGGAATTGTTACTGGCATAAAGCTTAATGTTACATAATGTACAAGCATAAGGACAGAGTAAAAGACTTTAAACTTGTTCTCTAATATAAATCCAGTCATCTCCTTGTAAGATGCAATTTTTCTTTATTTGAAGCCGTACTCTGGCTCCTGCCAGGGGCCGCAATAGGCTATAGTCATACCATAAATATGGTCTAATGGCTAAACGCGGTTTCTGGGACCTCTCCAAGGGTGATCCTTAGTCACATGGTGGCACTTTGTGTCATCGGATGTTTATCGCTTGTGTGATGTCCTGGTGGGGTAAAAATCTACTACTCTAATACCCATGCACGAGCCGCCACTGGATCCAATTGTTCGCTTGAAGGAAAGTAGAAGTTACCAAGTTCAAATATCAGCATAGCACCTTAAAATCAGTTTTCAGTACAAACTATTTTAAGTGTTAAGATGTGATGCACAGACTTCTGTAAAAACGGCGAGAAACAAAAGGCCGACTGACTGACTGACTTTCTATCCCCACCAGGACATCACACAAGCGATAAACACCCGATGACAATAAGTGCCACCATGTGGATGAGGATCACCGTGGAGAGGTCACAGAAACCGCGTTCAGACAATTAGCCATATTTATAACCTGCCTATATTGCGGCCCCTGGCAAAAGCCAGAGTGGGGCTTCAGATTACAACAAATTTCGTCCTCAAAAGGACGTAAGGATTGAGAAACAAAAAGCACGACCGACTCTATTTATAGCTCCAAAAGGACGTGCAAAAGGTCATATGTGCAAGGTGTGGACATTCAAAAAATCTACCGCAGGTGAAATTGCAAAAATCTGGACTGAACACATTGAAAAAAGAACTGAATTTATCACTAAAGGAGTTTGTACGACGAGTATTTAGTGACCTGTGTTAAATCTGTATCACACAACAAATATGTCATGCCTGTCGAAAGAGGCGGACACGAATCACAGAACGTGAGTGAGTGTGGGGCGACCGTTTTCTTAGAAATCGACGCCACGGCCAAATTGCCAGTTGTCCGTTGTTATTTGTTTCTGCGTGTTTTACAAACAGTTATATTTCTCGCACAATTCCGTTGTCCAGCGTGTATATTAAATATATAAAATAAATGAATAGTGAATAATTTTGTTTTATTAGATGTAAAATATTATGCACTTGCTAGGGATATATAGTTTTTGAGAGCTATGCGGGATTATTAAACAGCACATCACCTGAACACATGTTTGTATATAAGGTGTTAAAATACAAAATATTGCTATTCCTGATAATTTTCAATATTCACAAAGATGGAGACACAATATGATTAGCATACTTTTTGTAAAAACTACACTTGAAATATATTCGACTTTACAATGTTTATTCACAAATGTTACAATTAGTGCATAATCTTTGCAGTAATAAATAATCAAAGGTAATTTATAAGCATACATATCCATTATAAAAAAAGACGTTTATATCTAAATTATAAGTAGGATGGGTTAAAGAGGATAACGTTGTGTAAATTACTACTAT
>CAJHNH020005166.1:7500-25060 GCA_905116865.2 Candidula unifasciata
CATCCATACTGATATAGTTGAATTGATTCAAGAACCAACATCACAGCCCTTGGTACATTCCCGTAAGTGCTCCATCCACATCTTCAGCAGCCTACGCAGAGTTCTAATACCAGTAGTACCTGTAGCAATCTGATTATATGTCTGTCTTGCCTTTCCTCTGAATGTCGAATATCAGCCAAATCCCCTCGTCACTTCCCGATACATCACACTCACCCGACTATGGTGATCAGTTTTCTGTTGAAAATTGTACACTTCCTCCCATAAGGGCTTAACATGTCTGCCTTACTATGCATCAGTATTCTACCGAGTTGTGCAGAGCCAGCCAATTAGTCCCCTGTTTATTTCCCAACATGCTGGCATGCCCCAGAGAAAAGATCCAGACAGTGCTCTTCACTCTTGACCTACGAAGAGAAGCATGCCACTCTGCACACATCATGCCTATCCTCCCTTCCTCAGCATGCTTTTTAAGTCAGTTACAGTTATGATGTGTGTGTGTGAATCATGTTCTCTAGTCATCGGAAAGCTGCTGTGTCTGCCTCTGCCTCCATTCTCAAGCTGGATGTTGTGGTATCATATGCTAGGCTCTCCTGCACTAAACGTCATCAGCTTTTGCCACCATCTCCAGGCGCTTCATTTGCCTCTTGACACTGAACCATCTAAATAAATAATCACATAACCCGAGCAAACAGTGTCCTAAATTTGTTGCTGAATTTCCAGTAGTACCTGCTGGCCACTCCCTGCACTCCCAGCTGAATGTGATTAAAACTCTGCACAAGCCTGACTGTTCCACGGACACTCTGACCCACTCCTCTTCCCCCCCCCCCCCCACCCCACAATGGTCTCCAGAATGCAATCCTGTCTGTTCTCTGCTTGAGGCTTCCATAACTTTATTAGCTACTGATCCTTAATTGCGGCAAGGACTTCGTACAAAGGGTGATCTGTGTCTGCAACTACTCTCAGGCATGAGCCTACCTGGAACAGTCAACAAACCAAATATCTATCGCACACACAGTACTGGAATGTCTCTGGTACATCTTAAAAATGACCTGCATAGCTGCATTCTGTATATGCTCTAGTTTAACCAGTTGAATCTTTAAGACAGTGAGCAGTCCTAGTTCATAATCACTGAGAGGACCAAGTGCTGATGTAGTGTAAACATTTTTTTTTCTCTGTGCTATGTTCATTTTAGCCAAAGTCTTAGGTGTATGAGTCCCTTTTAGCATCTTGTCACAACTATCTCCACATGGTCCTCGAAGGACTGGCTCTTGTCAAATGTGACTCCTAGATATTTCAGTTAGCTCTCTCTGTTGACGTTTCTAACCATCTATTATGAGACTTGGGACATTAGCTGTAACAAATCTGTTGTCTAAAGAACACCACAAAACAGACTCCTTTTCTGGGTGGACAACAGCACTTATTTCTTTACACCAGTCACTCACTTTCACTGCTGTCTGTAGCTCCTGGGCTGTTTGTTCCTTTTCTCTCCACTGCGAGAATATCATCTGTAAATGTCAGTATCCTTCTGACTCCTGAGGCTTCTAGGCTTGCAGTCATGCTCATATACATGTTAAAAAACACAGGCGAGATGGCAGACTGCTGAGGCTTCTAGGCTTGCAGTCATGCTCATATACATGTTAAAAAACACAGGCGAGATGGCAGACTGCTGAGGCTTCTAGGTTTGCAGTCATGCTCATATACATGTTAAAGAACACAGGCGAGATGGCAGACTCCTGAGGCTTCTAGGCTTGCAGTCTTGCTCATTTACATGTTAAAGAACACAGGCGAGATGGCAGACTCCTGTAGGCAATAATATGTCGTTCTGAGGTCAATGAACCGAGCTGAAGAGCACTTCCATGAGAATAAAGGACAGCTGCTATCCAGTTCGCCACCCAGGGACTGACCCCCTTCTGCTTCAGTACGGTCATTAGAATATTATATCTAACTATATGCATCCTCTAGATCAAGCGCTGCCGCCATAGTTTCTTGTTTGTTCTGAAACCCTTCATAAATATTAAAGGCAAAAGTAGCTGCATTTGACCAGGTATCTTTGTTTGGCCTGTAGCTCCCCAGGCCTCTTAAAAGAAGCTTTCCCCTTTCCAAAAATGCTTACAGCTTGACAGTAACCATCTGCTCTAAGACCTTCCCAAATGTGTTTTGTAAGGTGATGATTCTAAAGCCACAAGCAGTCGGTCATCTTCCTCAGGTCTGCATCGCTCATGCCTTTATATGGGCCAGCCCAATCCCATCAGGCATTGGTCTAGTGTCTTTTGCATTTTTTCAGAATTTCTTCAACTCGTATGATGTCTTAATAATGCATATTATTTATGGTGCTAGATAAATTCTCGCTAACTACATCCCTGATGTTGTCATCATTATGATCTGCCTGCGCTATAAATCTCTGGAAAAATGCTTCTCATTTCTCTTTTTCTGTTGTCATGCACACACCATCATCTCTATAAATTGTTCCAACTGTCATAGGCTGTATCTTTTCTTTTGCATTTGTCTTTGCAGTTTCCAGAATTTCTCCAGTGTTTTATCATCTCCCATCTCATTCATTAAATTTTCCCATTTGGCTTTTTTTGTTCTCTGCAGCACAGTGCTTGAAAACCTCCACCTGATGTTTTAAAAACATTTTTCACGGTCTCCATTTTCTCTCGTGAGCTTTTGGGTGTCTGTCGCACTTTCCTTACCTACGTTACTGCAGCTTTCTGTGCCTTCCATGCCAGTTCTACTTCTGGGAGTCCACCATCAGGGGCTGTAAACAAGTAGTTTTGACAGTTCTATTGCATACAGGTATATAATGAACATACTACGATTGATGAGTTGTCTCCCTCTTCTGTGCCAGAGGCAGTGGAATTTGACCGAATCCAGTGCCAGTTTTATTTTAACTCTTTGAGTCTCAGAGTGTTTAGCATTACAGGCCCAAGGGGTAGTCAAGAGAGACATAAATTCAGCGCATCATGTGTTCACTAGACATCTATGCAGGAACCTGTGAACGTATGATGCGTTCCTTGGGACTCAAAGAGTTAATACTGTCTGTCTCAGAATTTGGTTTGTTCAACAGGCATAGACCTACTAACTAAGTTCTGAATGTCATTTTGCAAAGTCTGTGTTACCAAATATTTAGGGACAGAAGAAGTGGGTGGTCCATGGTCTAGTATTGATTTCTGTCCTATTGTATTCTGTACTCTGGTGGATCCTGTCAATAAACATTGATTTATTGATCCATGTTCTTGACTGCACTCATGCATGTTACTTGCATTGAATATAAATAACTAGCTACACTTTAACAAAAACAAAAGATGGAAACTACAATTTATTTAAACAAATACTCAAGTATTTTTTATTCTCAAAGACTCAGAAGTCATTATTTGGAGCCGAGATATGGAATAATGGGATGAAGTTAATGAAAGTAGATCTATATATACAACAATAAGAAGGAGACAAACACTGTTCTTTAGTCACGTAATGAGAAGAGAGGCATTGGAAAACATCGTGATAACTGGAAAAAATCAGTGGAAAGATGGGTGGAGGCAGACCAAGAGAGGTGATGCTGGATGGGCTGAAACTATGGCATGGAGGGATATCATCAAGAGAGCTGTTCCAGGCAACCAGGGATTGTTACCTGTGGAGATGCATGAGCGCCTACACCAACCAGCAAGGCACATGATGATGATGATGATGAGAGTTGCCGAACCACACATGTTGGTGTACCAGGACTGGCATTGGATAGCACACATGTTGACACAAACTGAGAACAATATCACTAGCAGGTCTTTGCACTGGGCTGCAACCTACAGGGGCATAGAAATCAAAGCAGAGCAAACGCACAGGGAGAAGGGAGCTAGAGAGAGATGTTAACAAGCGAGAGGACACGCAGTGAGTTGCATGCAATAGCAAAGGATTGAACCACTTGGTGTTAATGAGTTGAGGGCCTGGCCTATCTTATGCTCCACTGGAGGGTAGAAAAAGAGAAGAAAAAAAGAGGTGTCTTGCCACAATGATGGTGCACTATGACTGGGGGTCAATATTTGGAACTTAGATATGAGATCATTGGATGCAGAGGTACCGGACTGTTATTAATTTGTTGCTTTCATTTGGGTGGGGGGGGGGGGGGGGGGGCTATCTTTCCAGTACTCTTATATAGTTTTAGAATGACCAATAAATCAATGGAAATAGTGGTCAGTTAACTGTATTAGTAAATGTAAACTCAGAGAGAGAGAAGAGAGAGAGAGAGAGAGAGAGAGAGAGAGAGAGAGAGAGAGAGAGAGAGAGAGAGAGAGAGAGAGAGAGACAGACGGACAGGCAGACAGACAGAGAGAACACATACTTATCTGCCTATTTAAATGTTTCCTTTATTTTTTAAGCTTAAAAATTTTGCATTCATTAAAAATAAAGACAACAAGTAAAACAACAACAGCAGCCTCTGTTCTGCCTTTGTTAAACCCACTAGTTAATGACATTGAAATCCATAACACGGTATTGCTTTATGTGATTCAGATCATTCAGACCACACTGCAGGAACTGGGATGTTTGGGGCTAGAAGCGAGGGCTGGTTAATCAATATGACTAATGCTTCAGGGGCTGCATTAATTGACCTCTGTATGTCAGCAGTAATACTCATCAACCACCACATGTAGGTACATACTGTACCGGAACTATGGCCACATTTGTCAACTATAGATGCTATAAACTGCAGTTTTACCAGTTTGAAACATAAAGGTAAATAAAAGTGGTTTTATACAATTAATTGAAATTTAGTTGCATATTCTTTTCAGAATGTTGCAAACCAAATCCAAGTATTTTTTGGCTGCATGCATCATACATGTTGCATAAAACTCAATGTATTTTATGTTTAAATATCTGACCAGGTTTCTTTAGTGAGCTCAGATCAAATGCAAAAAAATAAACAATACATCATTCATTGCTTCATATTAAGTTCAAAGGGTGGTAAGAGTTAATGAATGAAATAAACAGAAAACAACTTTTTGATTTCTAAGACATCAACCCTCTACTTCTTGAGTGTTTGCTTTATAAGACATCAACCTTCCACTACTTGAGTGTTTGGTTTCTAAGACATCAACCTTCCACTCCCTGAGTGTTTGGTTTCTGAGACATCAACCTTCCACTCTTTGAGTGTTTGGTTTCTAAGACATCAACCTTCCACTCTTTGAGTGTTTGGTTTCTAAGACATCAACCTTCCACTCCTTTGTTTGGTTTCTAAGACATCAACCTTCCACTCCTTAAGTGTTTGGTTTTTAAGACATCAACCTTCCACTCCCTGAGTGTTTGGTTTTTAAGACATCAACCTTCCACTCCCTGAGTGTTTGGTATTTATAGATTTTCCTCTTTTGCTGCGGGATTGTCTTTATTTTAAATTAAAACTGTCTCTCACATTATCTATCTTCATGCCTTGTCTCTCTCAATTTCTATCTTTCTGTGACTACATCTCTTTTGTCAGTCACTCTAAACCTCTAATTGTCTCACTGTTTGCTTCTCTGTCTCTGTCTCTCATTGTCTTTCTGTCCCTTTCTCTGAATCTCTCTCTCTCTCTCTCTCTCCCCCTCTCTCTTTTGCATTCTCTCTTTCTGTATCTATTTGTATCTGTTGCATAGCTGCTTCTGTCTCTCTCACTGTGTCCCTCTTCATTTATTTATGTGTCCCTTCATTTTTTTTCATGCATATTTCTTTATATGATGACCTCAAATGTGTGGCAGTTTATTTTTTTCTTCCATTATTCACTTTTCTTTAACTGTGTTCATACTGTATGTTTGTGTGTGTGCGTGAGAGAAACAGAGAACACATACTTATCTGCCTATTTAAATGTTTCCTTTATTTTTTAAGCTTAAAAATCAGTTTATTTTTGTGTTGCCCATTGTTCTTTGTGTGTGTTGTTGTGTATGTGTTAAACCTTTGTCTGTGTTGCAAGAAACCATATTTTTCTACATGGCTTCTTAATCATTCTGTTGTTTTTCCCCCCTGCTAGTTTGTAATCTACTATACCACTTCTAGCTCTGCTTTTCCCCCAACCCTCCCTCTTCCCACAAGCCCTGCTAGCTGCTTGTGTTCCAAGTTCCAGGTAAGATGTCAGTAGCAAATGTGTCAGTAAAACTCCCCCCCCCCCCCGCCCCTCTCCTAGCAGGTCAAGTCCTTGTTGTTTGTCACTGTCTTTGTGTATATAGAGTGGACCAAGTAAAGGCTAATTAGCCAAGTAATGTTAACAGCTGCTGTAGCAGCTCACACTGGAAAACAGTCTTTGTATGTGTCTGCAACTTACAGTGACATAGTGGCTTGCATGTCACTGTGTTCCCCAGAACTATGCCATTGTCAGCTTAGTTTATGGCAATGATTTTGCAGCTGCAGAGAGAGAGAGAGGAGAGAGATAGAGAGAAAGAGAGAGAGAGAGATTGTAAAACCTGCTGCTTTGCATTTCGTTTGTGAAATAAAATGGTTAGGCTACAGTCAGAACTGTCTTAATAGCATTATTGGCCCCTGGGCAGACCAGTGTTCTGGGGCCCCTACAGCAACCACTCACAGGAATTAAACATATGTACTCGATAACAGGAAATGTGTACATAGCTTAGCATGGGGCCCCTATGCTTGTGGGGCCCCTGGGCAAGTCTCATAAGACCATCATCATACGTGACAAAGGTAATGTTGTGATTATCATTAGGTTTAGGAGATGGATCAACATCATGGCACAAGGGTGGTAACCCATAGGTGCTCCGTTCTACTTCTGACTCAAGCCTGAGTCCAAAGAATCTCAGCGCAGTTCATGAACTCCGTAGCACCAGCTACTTGAAGAATTGTAATTGAAGAAGGGGAGAGGGGTCCTCAGATCACTTTTTTCTTTGGGGAAGGGGAATAGGTGTGAAATAATAATAACAGTAATTATAATAAATATTATAAATTTATTATTATTATATGCTGAATGGCAATATAATAATAGATTTGAACTAGTATGAAATGTATGGACAAATATTTAAAAAGAGAACATCTTGATATTGTTGTTGGGGGGGGGGGGGGGGGGGAGGGGGGGGGGGGGGGGGGGGGGGGGGGGGGGGGGCTTAGCTTACAAAAAAAATTACTTGTGTGATCAACCTCTAGCTTTACTTCTATTGTGACAGGACTGTCTGTGTCAAGCTAAGTGACAGGGCTATCTGTGTCAAGCTAAGTGACAGGGCTCTCTGTGTCAAGCTAAGTGACAGCTTTCTCTGTGTCAAGCTAAGTGACAGAGGTCTCTGTGTCAAGCTAAGTGACAGGACTGTCTGTGTCAAGCTAAGTGATAGGGCTCTCTCTGAATTTCAAGCTAAGTGACAGGGCTCTTTGTGTCAAGCTAAGTGACAGGGTTCTATGTGTCCATCTGTCAGGACTATATGTGTCAAGTTAAGTGACAGGGCTGTCTGTGTCAAGCTAAGTGACAGCTCTCTCTGTGTCAAGCTAAGTGACAGAGGTCTCTGTGTCAAGCTAAGTGACAGGACTGTCTGTGTCAAGCTAGGTGATAGGGCTCTCTCTGAATTTCAAGCTAAGTGACAGGGCTCTTTGTGTCAAGCTAAGTGACAGGGTTCTATGTGTCCATCTGTCAGGACTATATGTGTCAGGTTAAGTGACAGGGCTGTCTGTGTCAAGCTAAGTGACAGGATTCTCTGTGTCAAGCTAAGTGACAGGACTGTATGTGTCAAGCTAAGTGACAGGGCTCTCTGTGTCAAGCTAAGTGACAGGGCTCTCTGTGTATTTTAAGCTAAGTGACATGGCTCTCTGTGTCAAGCTAAGTGACAGGACTATATATGTCAAGCTAAGTGACAAGGCTGTCTGTGTCAGGCTAAGTGACAGGACTGTATGTGTCAAGCTAAGTGACAGGACTGTATGTGTCAAGCTAAGTGACAGGACTGTATGTGTCAAGCTAAGTGACAGGGCTCTCTATGTATTTTAATCTAAGTGATAGGACAGTATGTGTCAAGCTAAGTGACAGGGCTCTCTATGTATTTTTAGCTAAGTGACAGGACTGTATGTGTCAAGCTAAGTGACAGGGCTCTCTGTATTTTAAGCTAAGTGGCAGGGCTCTCTGTGTCAAGCCAAGTGACAGTGCTCTCTGTGTCAAGCCAAGTGACAGGGCTCTCTGTGTCAAGCTAAGTGACAGGGCTCTCTGTGTCAAGCCAAGTGACAGGGCTCTCTGTGTCAAGCCAAGTGACAGGGCTCTCTGTGTCAAGCTCAGTGACAGGGCTTTCTGTGTCAAGCTAAGTGACAGGGCTATCTGTGTCAAGCTCAGTGACAGGGCTCTCTGTGTCAGGCTAAGTGACAGGGCTCTCTGTGTCAAGCTCAGTGACAGGGCTCTCTGTGTCAAGCTAAGTGACAGGACTCTCTGTGTCAAGCTCAGTGACAGGGCTGTCTCTGTCAAGCTAAGTGACAGGGCTCTCTGTGTCAAGCTCAGTGACTGGGCTGTCTGTGTCAAGCTCAGTGAAAGGACTGTCTCTGTCAAGCTAAGTGACAAGACTCTCTGTATCAAACTGACAGGGCTGTCTCTGTCAAGCTAAGTGACAGGGCTCTCTGTGTCAAGCTAAGTGACAGGGCTCTCTGTGTTAAGCTCAGTGACAGGTCTCTCTCTGTGTCAAGCTAAGTGACAGGGCTCTCTGTGTCAAGCCAAGTGACAGGGCTCTCTGTGTCAAGTTAAGTGACAGGGCTCTCTGTGTCAAGCTCAGTGACAGGGCTCTCTGTGTCAAGCTGAGTGACAGGGCTATCTGTGTCAAGCTAAGTGACAGGGCTATCTGTGTCAAGCTGAGTGACAGGGCTATCTGTGTCAAGCTAAGTGACAGGGCTCTCTGTGTCAGGCTCAGTGACAGGTCTCTCTGTGTCAAGCTCAGTGACAGGTCTCTCTGTGTCAAGTTAAGTGACAGTGCTCTCTGTGTCAAGCTCAGTGACAGGGCTATCTGTGTCAAGCTCAGTGACAGGGCTCTCTGTGTCAAGCTCAGTGACAGGTCTTTCTGTGTCAAGCTAAGTGACAGGGCTCTCTGTGTCAAGCCAAGTGACAGGGCTCTCTGTGTCAAGCTAAGTGACAGGGCTCTCTGTGTCAAGCTCAGTGACAGGGCTATCTGTGTCAAGCTCAGTGACAGGGCTGTCTGTGTCAAGCTCAGTGACAGGGCTATCTGTGTCAAGCTGTGACAGGGTTGTCTGTGTCAAGCTCAGTGACAGGGCTATCTGTGTCAAGCTCAGTGACTGGGCTGTCTGTGTCAAGCTAAGTGACAGGGCTGTCTGTGTCAAGCTAAGTGATAGGGCTCTCTCTGAATTTCAAGCTAAGTGACAGGGCTCTTTGTGTCAAGCTAAGTGACAGGGTTCTATGTGTCCATCTGTCAGGGCTATATGTGTCAAGTTAAGTGACAGGGCAGTCTGTGTCAAGCTAAGTGACAGGACTGTATGTGTCAAGCTAAGTGACAGGACTGTATGTGTCAAGCTAAGTGACAGGGCTCTCTATGTATTTTAATCTAAGTGATAGGACAGTATGTGTCAAGCTAAGTGACAGGGCTCTCTATGTATTTTTAGCTAAGTGACAGGACTGTATGTGTCAAGCTAAGTGACAGGGCTCTCTGTATTTTAAGCCAAGTGACAGGGCTCTCTGTGTCAAGCCAAGTGACAGGGCTCTCTGTGTCAAGCTAAGTGACAGGGCTCTCTGTGTCAAGCAAAGTGAAAGGGCTCTCTGTGTCAAGCTAAGTGACAGGGCTCTCTGTGTCAAGCTCAGTGACAGGGCTCTCTGTGTCAAGCCAAGTGACAGGGCTCTCTGTGTCGAGCTAAGTGACAGGGCTATCTGTGTCAAGCTCAGTGACAGGGCTCTCTGTGTCAGGCTAAGTGACAGGGCTGTCTGTGTCAAGCTCAGTGACAGGGCTATCTGTGTCAAGCTCAGTGACAGGACTGTCTGTGTCAAGCTCAGTGACAGGGCTGTCTCTGTCAAGCTAAGTGACAGGGCTCTCTGTGTCAAGCTCAGTGACTGGTCTGTCTGTGTCAAGCTCAGTGAAAGGGCTGTCTCTGTCAAGCTAAGTGGCAAGACTCTGTATCAAACTGACAGGGCTGTCTCTGTCAAGCTAAGTGACAGGGCTCTCTGTGTCAAGCTAAGTGACAGGGCTCTCTGTGTTAAGCTCAGTGACAGCTCTCTCTGTGTCAAGCTAAGTGACAGGGCTCTCTGTGTCAAGCCAAGTGACAGGGCTCTCTGTGTCAAGTTAGGTGACAGGGCTCTCTGTGTCAAGCTCAGTGACAGGGCTCTCTGTGTCAAGCTCAGTGACAGGGCTATCTGTGTCAAGCTAAGTGACAGGGCTATCTGTGTCAAGCTGAGTGACAGGGCTATCTGTGTCAAGCTAAGTGACAGGGCTCTCTGTGTCAGGCTCAGTGACAGGTCTCTCTGTGTCAAGCTCAGTGACAGGTCTCTCTGTGTCAAGTTAAGTGACAGTGCTCTCTGTGTCAAGCTCAGTGACAGGGCTATCTGTGTCAAGCTCAGTGACAGGGCTCTCTGTGTCAAGCTCAGTGACAGGTCTTTCTGTGTCAAGCTAAGTGACAGGGCTCTCTGTGTCAAGCCAAGTGACAGGGCTCTCTGTGTCAAGCTAAGTGACAGGGCTCTCTGTGTCAAGCTCAGTGACAGGGCTATCTGTGTCAAGCTCAGTGACAGGGCTCTCTGTGTCAGGCTAAGTGACATGGCTCTCTGTGTCAGGCTAAGTGACAGGGCTGTCTGTGTCAAGCTCAGTGACAGGGTTGTCTGTGTCAAGCTCAGTGACGGGGTTGTCTGTGTCAGGCTAAGTGACATGGCTCTCTGTGTCAGGCTAAGTGACAGGGTTGTCTGTGTCAAGCTCAGTGACAGGGTTGTCTGTGTCAAGCTCAGTGACAGGGCTCTCTGTGTCAAGCTCAGTGACAGGGCTATCTGTGTCAAGCTCAGTGACAGGGTTGTCTGTGTCAAGCTCAGTGACAGGGTTGTCTGTGTCAAGCTCAGTGACTGGGCTGTCTGTGTCAAGCTAAGTGACAGGGCTGTCTGTGTCAAGCTAAGTGACAGGGCTGTCTGTGTCAAGCTCAGTGACAGGGCTTTCTGTGTCAAGCTCAGTGACAGCGCTGTCTGTGTCAAGCTCAGTGAAAGGGCTGTCTCTGTCAAGCTAAGTGACAAGACTCTCTGATTCATGCTGACAGGGCTCTCAGTGGTGTGCTATCCCGAGGCAGACTTTACAGATGTTCAAAACATTAAATCTTGATGAAGTTTAGCACTGCTTCTATTCCAGTTTGTTTCCTGACATCATCATATCTGATCTTGTCTCTTCAAGTTACATTTAGAATTCAGTAAACTGAATAACATATGTAAAGTAGTCCAGCATTGTATGACTGGTGTCGAAAGGTTCCCTTACCAACCTTTTCAGTAGGGAAACTTTATTAAAGATACAGTTACAAATAAATGAGATGTACCTCAATTTTTCTGTTGACAGGTGTTATTCATCTTTAATCAAATAATGCGGATCCAAATTTTGTTTGTGGCGTTCCTTCCTGTGATGAACTGTTTGGCATTTCTTTTCTCAGACTTATTTGCAAGGATTTCCAAAGGTAAGCATTTATAAATATGGCCGCACACATTTTAGTTGACATAGTAGACCTAGTCTACAACAATGATTCCAGATTAGATAATGCCAGTGAACCCTCTGTTTTCAAAGGCCTGCCACGAGTGCCCTACTTTAAAGAAAAAGGAATAAACCTACATTGGAATGACTTTGCACCGGAACCCACAGAGACATTGAAATACAGGCAGACCACAGAGACATTGAAATACAGGCAGACCACAGAGACATTGAAATACAGGCAGACCACAGAGACATTGAAATACAGGCAGACCACAGAGACATTGAAATACAGGCAGACCACAGAGACATTGAAATACAGGCAGACCACAGAGACATTGAAATACAGGCAGACCACAGAGACATTGAAATACAGGCAGACCACAGAGACATTGAAATACAGGCAGACCACAGAGACATTGAAATACAGGCAGACCACAGAGACATTGAAATACAGGCAGACCACAGAGACATTGAAATACAGGCAGACCACAGAGACATTGAAATACAGGCAGACCACAGAGACATTGAAATACAGGCAGACCACAGAGACATTGAAATACAGGCAGACCACAGAGACATTGAAATACAGGCAGACCACAGAGACATTGAAATACAGGCAGACCACAGAGACATTGAAATATAGGCAGACCACAGAGACATTGAAATACAGGCAGACCACAGAGACATTGAAATACAGGCAGACCACAGAGACATTGAAATACAGGCAGACCACAGAGACATTGAAATACAGGCAGACCACAGAGACATTGAAATACAGGCAGACCCACAGAGACATTGAGATACAGGCAGACCACAGAGACATTGAAATACAGGCAGACCACAGAGACATTGAAATACAGGCAGACCACAGAGACATTGAAATATAGGCAGACCACAGAGACATTGAAATACAGGCAGACCACAGAGACATTGAAATACAGGCAGACCACAGAGACATTGAAATACAGGCAGACCACAGAGACATTGAAATACAGGCAGACCACAGAGACATTGAAATACAGGCAGACCACCAGAGACATTGAAATACAGGCAGACCACAGAGACATTGAAATACAGGCAGACCACAGAGACATTGAAATACAGGCAGACCACAGAGACATTGAAATACAGGCAGACCACAGAGACATTGAAATACAGGCAGACCACAGAGACATTGAAATACAGGCAGACCACAGAGACATTGAAATACAGGCAGACCACAGAGACATTGAAATACAGGCAGACCACAGAGACATTGAAATACAGGCAGACCACAGAGACATTGAAATACAGGCAGACCACAGAGACATTGAAATACAGGCAGACCACAGAGACATTGAAATACAGGCAGACCACAGAGACATTGAAATACAGGCAGACCACAGAGACATTGAAATACAGGCAGACCACAGAGACATGAAATACAGGCAGACCAAATACAGAAATACAGGCAGACCACAGAGACATTGAAATACAGGCAGACCACAGAGACATTGAAATACAGGCAGACCACAGAGACATTGAAATACAGGCAGACCACAGAGACATTGAAATACAGGCAGACCACAGAGACATTGAAATACAGGCAGACCACAGAGACATTGAAATACAGGCAGACCACAGAGACATTGAAATACAGGCAGACCACAGAGACATTGAAATACAGGCAGACCACAGAGACATTGAAATACAGGCAGACCACAGAGACATTGAAATACAGGCAGACCACAGAGACATTGAAATACAGGCAGACCACAGAGACATTGAAATACAGGCAGACCACAGAGACATTGAAATACAGGCAGACCACAGAGACATTGAAATACAGGCAGACCACAGAGACATTGAAATACAGGCAGACCACAGAGACATTGAAATACAGGCCCAGACCACAGAGACATTGAAATACAGGCAGACCACAGAGACATTGAAATACAGGCAGACCACAGAGACATTGAAATACAGGCAGACCACAGAGACATTGAAATACAGGCAGACCACAGAGACATTGAAATACAGGCAGACCACAGAGACATTGAAATACAGGCAGACCACAGAGACATTGAAATACAGGCAGACCACAGAGACATTGAAATACAGGCAGACCACAGAGACATTGAAATACAGGCAGACCACAGAGACATTGAAATACAGGCAGACCACAGAGACATTGAAATACAGGCAGACCACAGAGACATTGAAATACAGGCAGACCACAGAGACATTGAAATACATACAGGCAGACCACAGAGACATTGAAATACAGGCAGACCACAGAGACATTGAAATACAGGCAGACCACAGAGACATTGAAATACAGGCAGACCACAGAGACATTGAAATACAGGCAGACCACAGAGACATTGAAATACAGGCAGACCACAGAGACATTGAAATACAGGCAGACCACAGAGACATTGAAATACAGGCAGACCACAGAGACATTGAAATACAGGCAGACCACAGAGACATTGAAATACAGGCAGACCACAGAGACATTGAAATACAGGCAGACCACAGAGACATTGAAATACAGGCAGACCACAGAGACATTGAAATACAGGCAGACCACAGAGACATTGAAATACAGGCAGACCACAGAGACATTGAAATACAGGCAGACCACAGAGACATTGAAATACAGGCAGACCACAGAGACATTGAAATACAGGCAGACCACAGAGACATTGAAATACAGGCAGACCACAGAGACATTGAAATACAGGCAGACCACAGAGACATTGAAATACAGGCAGACCACAGAGACATTGAAATACAGGCAGACCACAGAGACATTGAAATACAGGCAGACCACAGAGACATTGAAATACAGGCAGACCACAGAGACATTGAAATACAGGCAGACCACAGAGACATTGAAATACAGGCAGACCACAGAGACATTGAAATACAGGCAGACCACAGAGACATTGAAATACAGGCAGACCACAGAGACATTGAAATACAGGCAGACCACAGAGACATTGAAATACAGGCAGACCACAGAGACATTGAAATACAGGCAGACCACAGAGACATTGAAATACAGGCAGACCACAGAGACATTGAAATACAGCAGACCACAGAGACATTGAAATACAGGCAGACCACAGAGACATTGAAATACAGGCAGACCACAGAGACATTGAAATACAGGCAGACCACAGAGACATTGAAATACAGGCAGACCACAGAGACATTGAAATACAGGCAGACCACAGAGACATTGAAATACAGGCAGACCACAGAGACATTGAAATACAGGCAGACCACAGAGACATTGAAATACAGGCAGACCACAGAGACATTGAAATACAGGCAGACCACAGAGACATTGAAATACAGGCAGACCACAGAGACATTGAAATACAGGCAGACCACAGAGACATTGAAATACAGGCAGACCACAGAGACATTGAAATACAGGCAGACCACAGAGACATTGAAATACAGGCAGACCACAGAGACATTGAAATACAGGCAGACCACAGAGGACATTGAAATACAGGCAGACCACAGAGACATTGAAATACAGGCAGACCACAGAGACATTGAAATACAGGCAGACCACAGAGACATTGAAATACAGGCAGACCACAGAGACATTGAAATACAGGACAGACCACAGAGACATTGAAATACAGGCAGACCACAGAGACATTGAAATACAGGCAGACCACAGAGACATTGAAATACAGGCAGACCACAGAGACATTGAAATACAGGACAGACCACAGAGACATTGAAATACAGGCAGACCACAGAGACATTGAAATACAGGCAGACCACAGAGACATTGAAATACAGGCAGACCACAGAGACATTGAAAATACAGGCAGACCACAGAGACATGAAATACAGGCAGACCACAGAGAAGAGACATTGAAATACAGGCAGACCACAGAGACATTGAAATACAGGCAGACCACAGAGACACTTGAAATACAGGCAGACCACAGAGACATTGAAATACAGGCAGACCACAGAGACATTGAAATACAGGCAGACCACAGAGACATTGAAATACAGGCAGACCACAGAGACATTGAAAATACAGGCAGACCACAGAGGACAGAGACATTGAAATACAGGCAGACCACAGAGACATTGAAATACAGGCAGACCACAGAGACATTGAAATACAGGCAGACCACAGAGACATTGAAATACAGGCAGACCACAGAGACATTGAAATACAGGCAGACCACAGAGACATTGAAATACAGGCAGACCACAGAGACATTGAAATACAGGCAGACCACAGAGACATTGAAATACAGGCAGACCACAGAGACATGAAATACAGGCAGACCACAGAGACATTGAAATACAGGCAGACCACAGAGACATTGAAATACAGGCAGACCACAGAGACATTGAAAATACAGGCAGACCACAGAGACATTGAAATACAGGCAGACCACAGAGACATTGAAATACAGGCAGACCCACACATTGAAATACAGGAGGACACAGAGACATTGAAATACAGGCAGACCACAGAGACATTGAAATACAGGCAGACCACAGAGACATTGAAATACAGGCAGACCACAGAGGACATTGAAATACAGGCAGACCACAGAGACATTGAATACAGGCAGACCACAGAGACATTGAAATACAGGCAGACCACAGAGACATTGAAATACAGGCAGACCACAGAGACATTGAAATACAGGCAGACCACAGAGACATTTTGAAATACAGGCAGACCACAGAGACATTGAAATACAGGCAGACCACAGAGACATTGAAATACAGGCAGACCACAGAGACATTGAAATACAGGCAGACCACAGAGGACATTGAAATACAGGCAGACCACAGAGACATGAAATACAGGCAGACCACAGAGACATTGAAATACATGGCAGACCACAGAGACATTGAAATACAGGCAGACCACAGAGACATTGAAATACAGGCAGACCACAGAGACATTGAAATACAGGCAGACCACAGACATTGAAAATACAGGCAGACCACAGAGACATTGAAATACAGGCAGACCACAGAGACATTTAAATACAGGCAGACCACAGAGACATTGAAATACAGGCAGACCACAGAGACATTGAAATACAGGCAGACCACAGAGACATTGAAATACAGGCAGACCACAGAGAACATTGAAATACAGGCAGACCACAGAGACATTGAAATCAGAGACAGCAATAAGGATGACCACAGAGACATTGAAATACAGGCAGACCACAGAGACATTGAAATACAGTGCAGACGCACAGAGACATTGAAATACAGGCAGACCACAGGTAGACATTGAAATACAGGCAGACCACAGAGACATTGAAATACCGGCAGACCACAGAGACATTGAAAACAGTGCAGCAGCGACACAGAGCACATTGAAATACAGGCAGGACCACAGAGACATGAAAAATACAACGGCAGACCACAGAGAATTGAAAATACAGGGCAGACCATAGAGACATTGAAATACAGGCAGACCACAGAGACATTGAAATACAGGCAGACAACAGAGACATTGAAACTACAGGCAGACCACAGGACATTGAAATACAGCAGACCACAGAGACATTGAAAATAAAGGCAGACACAGAGACGTTGAAATACAGGCAGACCATAGAGACATTGAAGTACAGGCAGACCATAGAGACATGAAATACAGGCAGACCCCAAGACATTGAAATACAGGCAGACCACAGGAACATTGAGATACAGCAGACCACAGAGACATTGAAATAAGACACAGGCTTGAAATACAGGAGACCAAAAGAAATTAAAAAGGGACACAGAGAATTTAAATAAGGAGACAAGGACATTTAAAAAACAGGCAGCACGAGAATGAAATAGGGACCCCAGAGACATTTAAAAAGGGGGAAAGGACATTGAAAAAGCAGACCCCAAAAGGTGAAATACAGGCAGACCCAAAAAGCATTTTAAATACAGGCGAACAGAGAAATTGAAACCCGGCAGACCACAGAGAATTTTAAATA
>CAJHNH020005167.1:0-25042 GCA_905116865.2 Candidula unifasciata
TTAATCTTATACTGTAAAAAATTATAATTTGAGAATGATCTGTTCTGAAATATTTTATAATTTAAGATACACCTGAAATTAAAAAAAAAGTGCAAAAGGTCTGTTCCTGTCCACCGTGTTTCAAACTCACTCTCTTAGTATGTCGGTTACCCGAGTACTTTTAAGTGCACCACTCCGACATACATTGAGAGTGAGTAGGTGTGGAAGCAGGCTCTCTATAGAGATCAGATTGAACCCCATGATGGGATCTCACCGAAACGAAATGTGAGAAGCCCTAGAGGTAACCTAATCCGCATCTCTCACATGGTATAAACATGAAGCACCCGGGTAAAGTGCACACTTCATGAAATATACTACTGTGATGATGGAACGAGGCCCACTAAAACCCACACACGATGGACAGTCACAGACACAGAGTAAATACAGATCCACTTAACTTATATGGTGATGTTAAAGCAAAATGTTATTTTTAATGGTTTTGTAATTATAGATAAACTTACTTTGAATCTCCATAAAAAATAATTCCTATATATTAAACAGATTGTTCGTAAGTAAAAAATGTGTGTAATAGTTGATATAATATTTTGGTTGCATTGAAATATTTTTAATTAGTCGCATGATATTGTTTTAGGGTGTTTTGGTTCGAATGTTTTTAAAAAAATATTATTTCCCTTTGTATTAATAAGGGGAAAGAACAATTTAAAAGAAAAATAATTTTAGTTGTTTCCCTTTAAATACTAAAATCAACAATTAAATCGAGAAATAATTTTGGTTGTGATATCTATTATTATATCAGTATTTCAAATTCATCATTACAAAATATCATTTCGGGGATTGCCGATTGTGTTTGATGGAGTTCACTATTATTATTATTATTTCATGTTATTATATTATTATTATATTATTATTTTATTATATTATTTTATTATATAATATATCTACTTTTAAAAAATATTTTTAACATACTTTAGTATCATGTGGGTAATTAGCAATTATGCCTTTTTAAAAATAATAATTTTAAACATACTTTAGTATAGTATCATGTGAGTAATTAGCAAACATGCCATTATAAAATAATAATTTTTAACATACTTTACTATAGTATCATGTGGGTAATTAGCAAACATGCCTTTTTAAAATAATAATTTTAAACATACTTTAGTATAATATCATGTGGGTAATTAGCAAACATGCCTTTTTAAAATAATAATTTTATTATTTTTTCGAGGGGCGACACGATACAATAAAAAAATTTTTTTTTTTTTTAAATGCAAGTGTGCTAATCTCCCAATTTGTATATACTACTCTTGTTCTGTAACAAAACAAGTGTGGGATGACCTATTTGTGATAAAATTTAATTCCGGACTGATATCCTAATACAATCTGCTTCAAAAATTGTGCTCTCAAAGTTTAACACATATCTCGAAAACTCCTTCACCGATCAACCCGAATTTTTGTATATGTCTTAGATTTCCGATGTTCTTGATTTCTTAATTTTCAATTGCACAGCTGTTGCTGATTTCTTACACCGGCAAATGTCTGTCATCTTTGTCGGAAAAAATGTGTGTACACCTTGATATTTATAGCTTCCTCTCCAGCATTCCGAGTTCTTGAGGTTCATTGCTGCAGATATGACCCGCCTCCATTCATCTCTCTGGTTGGCCTTCAATTTCCATTTGGTGACACTCAGTGTTTACAGGTCTGTATGGACATTATCTCTCTATCGTCTTCTTGGTCTGCCTTGTGGTCTACGACCATTCATCTCCCTTGTGTATAAATTTTTTACTTCTCTGTCATCTGACATTCTTTCAATGTACCCCAAACATTTCAGTCTATTAACTCTCTTGATGCCAGTGATCAGTGGTGATTTAAAGAGATTTATATATATATATATATATATATATACAGAGTTTAGTTTTAATGAGTCACCAAACAAGCATTATGTATAACTATGCTTTGAATCGGTGTCTGATTATTTATGTACTATAAATAAAGCAGGAGTCTCCGTGGCGGAGCTGCTAGACGCTCGCCGCGGATCGGAAGGTCGTGGGTTCGCTCCCTGGAGAAGCCTGACTTTTTTCAAAAATGACCTTGGCTCCCAGGTCGACCCAGCCTTGAGTGGGTACCGGGTGCAGTCCCGGGAAGTAAAGGCAGCCGGCGTGATGCTGACCACATCACCTATCTTGTAACGATGGTCTAAAGAAATATAGGTCTAGCCCTATATGCCCTATACGCCTAAAGGCGTGGAAAAGGGTCGTTTACTTTTTTTTTTTTTACAAATAAAGTAAAAAAAAAACACTAGAAGTTTGTTTCTATTAAAATAATTTTCCTATAAGGATGTGAATTGACAAGTTTTCAACAATATACACCTAGCGGTTACTGAGTTAGATTTTTTTTTTTTTTTTTATTTGGGCACGACTTTGAGAAAGGGTGAATACCAGAAGATGGCATGGGAAGTGAGTACTGCTGGCAAGATGTTGACAACACCACCCATTGACTCTGTTGGTCTATATAGACTGGACCTGCACAATACGCCAAGACTGGCCAAGTGGTTCTAACGTTGGGCTCTGGAGAGGGAGACCCGAGTTTGACGCCCGATAAGGAAAGGGAGTTTTTCTGTCAGTGGGAACAATTAAACAACCTAACCTGCACAGTCTGTGGCAACAGCGGTGGCTATTGTGGCAACAGCAGTGGCTATTGTGGCAACAGCAGTGGCTATTGTGGCAACAACAGTGGCTATTGTCACAACAGGAGTGGCTTTTGTGGCAACAGCAGTGGCTATTGTGGCAACAGCAGTGGCTATTGTCGCAACAGCAGTATCTATTGTGGCAAAAACAGTGGCTATGTGGCCCTAAATTCCCAGGCTTACTACCACAGCACCCCCTCCCCCCCCCCCCCGCTCCCGCCCCCTCCCCCTGTCTACAGTGCTCTAAACAAAGGTACATAGAGACAGTAGTGACAGTGACAGACGTTTTCAAGAGACGTACTGACACAGGATCAGATACGATGAACCTGTTGGTCAAGGTTGTTAAATGAGAACATTTACAGAACCCGTTTGCAGAGCAAAGAAAGAAGATGCACTGGATAAGCTCATACTGGCTACGTGTTTTCTTCTCTTCTTCCTGGCATTCACCATCTGTACACTCTAGCGGAAAGTTCTAATTGTTCGTCCACTTCTGGACTTTGGCTTGTTCAAATTGAGTTTTCTTTACAAATTCGTTTAAGAGATCTTGCTTAAACAAATGTAGACTGTTGGTACCTTGCCTCTCATGCAGATGCAATTACACTTGTAAGAAAACAACCCTAATTAATAGCCTTTTACGACATGCCTGTTAGAGGACAGTGGGTCAGTGCCCCTTCTACCCCAGACCCCTGTACCCATAGAGGGAGCAGGTTACGTTAAGTACTGAGACAGATGGCTGTTGCAACGGAGGACTGAGCACCAGTGGGTGGGACCAACGAGTTGATGTCGATACTGTTAAGTAACAACAAGTAACAATGATAATGACACTAAATTTACTGTTGCTATGTTGTTACAGGAAGAATTTCATCGACTTTACACTCAACTTGAACTGCTGAAACAGAGGAATATGAAGTTAGGGAATAGACATTTACAGGTGAGGACATATTTCTGCTTTTATGTGACATAGATGAATCGGTGTAAGTAAGAGTAAAGTAAAGATCCCTTTTCACGCTTTAGGCGCATCGTGTTTATAGGAAGAACGCCCATATTTTTACAGACCTATCGGCAATAGGTGGGCAATGTGGTCAGCATTACGCCAGCCGTCTTTCCTTTCCCAGGACATCCATCCTAGTACCCATTTTAGGCTGGGTCGACCTGCGACGCCCCATACCATGATAAAAATTCACGCAGCCAGTAGTGGGTTTCGAACGCGGTACGTTGGAATTACGAGGCGGACTCCCAATGCCTAAGCCACGGACGCCGCACATGCATGGGTGTAGGTGAGGAGAAAATGCATGCGCGCAGATGAGAAATTTGCATCAGTGCAGATAAAAAAAAGTGCATAGGTGCAGGTGAAAGAAGTTCGTGGGTGAACAAGAGAAATGTGCATTAGTGCATAGGAGGAAATGTGTATGAATGCCATTGAGGAAGTGTCTACAAACACAAGTGAGGAAATGTGCACAAACACAAGTGAGGAAATGTGCACAAACACAAGTGAGGAAATGTGCACAAACACAGGTGAGAAAATGTGTACAAGCACAGGTGAGAAAATGTGCACAAATACAAGTGAGAAAATGTAACGCATTATCGATGAGAAAGGTGCTTCAGTGCGCGGGTGATGAAACATCCCCCCCCCCCAACCTACATAATTTTTTTCTCTTAAAAAAATGACCTTATGCCTTATCACGACTGAACCTGAAATGGGCATCAGGTGAAGTTCTGGGAAGTAAATGCGACCTGGTGATGCTAACCACGTCAACTGCCGTGTGGCGATTGATCTATAAAATATAGGTCTAGCCCTATATGCCCTTTTGTGCATTATGGCGTAGCAAAAGGGTCCTGTACTATAGGTGAGGGGGAGTGGAAGGGGGAGGGGCAGGGGAGGGGCAGGGGAAGAGGGAGGGGCACGGGAAGAGGGAGGGGCAGGGGAAGGGGAAGAGGAAGGGGAGGGGAAGGGGGAGGGGGTAAGGGCAGTGTGTGTATATGTGCAAGTAAGGAAATGTCGTCTCTTATAGGTGAGAAATGTCGTCTCTTATAGGTGAGAAATGTGCATCAGTAGCATCATCATCAGGTGCCTTGCCGACTGGCGTGGGCGATCATGCCTCTCCATAATCTGCGATCTCCTGCAGCATGTATAATTTCGGGTGCCGACACATCTCCATGCCATGCAACAAGACTGCCAAGCATCTTCTCTCGTTGTCTTCCTCTATCCCTTTTTCCACAGATCTTTCCAGTGGTCACAACATGTTCTATTTTCCCTCTTCTCATAACATGGCCGAAAAATGATGACTGTCACCTTCTGATGTCTGTGATAAGTTGTCTTCGGGCTCCCGCCTCTTTCAAAACCTCTTGGTTGTTCTTTTTGGCTGTCCAATGAATTCTAAGCATTCTTCTGTAAAATCACATCTCTGAGACCTCTAAAAATTGTTTGGCCTGCCTACAGATTGTCCAGGATTCACATCCATATGTTAAAACTGAATGTATGTAGCAAGCAAGAATTCTTTTTCTAACTCTCAATGACAAGGATATATTGCACAAGATGTTTTTCATTTTATAAAATGCAGTTTTTGCCTGTCCTATTCTGTTTCTCATCTCAGTTATGCATCTTCCATCTGATGTTATCCATGTGCCCAGATACTTAAATTTCTGTACTTGTCCTAAAATAACACCATCAACTTTTATTACACACTTAGGAATAATTCTTTTCTTTGATACCACCATTACTTCTGTTTTCCCATTATTCGAACTGAGGCCCATTCTTCCACTTTCTAACACCACAATGTCTATCATTTCCTGTAATTCTTTCTGACTTGTTGCTATCAAGACTGTGTCATCAGCATAACGTAAATTGTTTATATTATGCCCACCAACTACAATTTCGGGCATATACCAATTAAAGATCTCATTATATATTCACTGTATATTGAAAACAAATCAGGTGACAGTACACATCCTTGTCGTACGCCCCTCTTTACGCTTTGAAATGTACCTAAACAGTTGTTTATTCTTATAGCTGCTGTTTGCTGCCAATAAATATTCTGTATTATTCGTAGATCTTTCCCATCAATGTTTAATTTTTTCTAACAGTTTGAATACTTCTTCATGCTTCACACAGTCAAATACTTTTGTATAGTCTATGAAGCATAAGTACAAATCAGTCTTTACTTCTATAGCTCTTTCTGACAATGTCCTTAGGATGTAAATGGCATTGTTTGTACCTTTTCCTTCTACAAATCCACATTATATAGATGAAGTATACAGACCTGTAATGGTGTCTTATATAAATTATGTGACCATAATATCTTAAGCTGAAAACGGGACATCCCACTAATATTTTAATCTGGAAACGGGACATCCCACTAATATTTTAAACTGGAAACGGGACATCCCACTAATATTTTAAACTGGAAACGGGACATCCCACTAATATTTTAAACTGGAAACGGGACATCCCACTAATATTTTAAACTGGAAACGGGACATCCCACTAATATTTTAAACTGAAAACGGGACATCCCACTAATATTTTAAACTGGAAACGGGACATCCCACTAATATTTTAAACTGGAAACGGAACATCCCAAACAAGTCATCTCAGCACCATCAGGTCCCCTTGTATCTCGCGTTGGTTTCGACAGTGGTAACGAGAAGCCGACCGTCCAAGAAGCAATGGCAAACTGCTTGACATAAATTTGCCTTGAAAAATAAAAAAAGCCACACACAAAAATTGTGAGGTTGGTTCTGCAATGTCATATTAAGGATACGCAACTAACTATAAACGATAATAAACTTACATCAAGTTATGTTTCCTTGTATGACTGCATGCCTTGTTTCTATTGCTTGCACTAATATGGTTATAGATCTATACATTTTACTTTTCAGTTTGCATATACGTATTATTAGTTTATCTAATGTTTTATTATTGACCTTATTTATGGATTTTCATAAAACGGAACAATTGAGGCGTTGTGGAATAGCGATGGCACACAAAGTCACCCCACACTTATAAAGTGTTTGATTTACCTACAGCTCATGTGTTTGAAATACGATTGTTACAAACACACCAACAAACCTAAAATGTCACATACATTCAAACTGCTAAATCCCGTATTCTCTGTCTGTTTATAGGTGAAGTTGTCCGCCATGACGGAGGCGGCGCAGAAAGACGAACTCATTCTCACAGAGACAGTAGACGAGTCGGCGCCTTCCACGCCGAACATCAACGGTGGCAGGAGGATTGTCATCAACTTGGACGAATATCATGTCTCTACAGAAGTCTAGTATTTTGGGGATTACACGGGTGTGCTAGACCGAGAGACAAAACTAATAGAATGGCTGCCGCCGCCCCTCTGAGTGGCATTCTACTTTATGATAAAGCTTTGATGGTCAGTGTTGTCTTGGGTCAAGTGGACAATGTAACAAATAAGCATCCGTACACTGAAAAACTGATTTGGCCTGGTAAGAGCAGAAATTATAGACGATTTTCCACAATTAAATGGAAACAGACCGACTTCTAATCAGGTGAAAACTGGGTAAAATAAAAAAAAATAAAAAAAGAGAACATATGGACCAAAAAAAAAAAAAAAAAGACGCTAACATCACAAATATAAAAATCAAGGAGGACTGGCTGCTAAAGAACATCTTCTCTGGAAAGCTGGGGTGTTTTGGTCATGTTCAATGGCCTGGTGGCCTTGAGAGAGCAGTGATATGTGAGCAGTTTCCGGAAAACGAGGCAGAGGCAGACCTTCGTGAATGTGGATATAGGATATGAAGATGCACTGGCTACGAAAAAAGTGGCTAGGGAAAGAGTAATTTTCAAGAGGGCCGTGAGAGCGACGTTCTGCAAATAACCTACTGAACCTTAGCGTTTGGGTTGGAAAATGCAAGGCTGAATATGCGATTTTTCCTTGTGATATATTTCCAGGCATGTTTTGAAAGAAGCAAGGATTTGACGAAACCTTATTACAAATATCAGAACGAGGAGATTCAGTGATGATTTTATGAGAAGGAAACTGCAACATGCTGTGAGCCCTGAAAGGGTCTGTGGAGAATACAGAGACTGTAAAAGACAACACTAGAACATTCTTAACCGCTTGTTGCCATAGCTGGCAGGAGTGTGAACACACAAACTGATACATGCTGCTGAAGACTGCAGATTGCAGAGAGGCATGATCGCCCACGCCGGTTGGCAAAGCACTTGCTGAGACAATATTTCCAGGCATTACAGAACGTACACAGACGAGCCGTTACACTTACATCATTCTGGTATACAGACATTTGGATCGTTTTCGGCGCTGTGGAATTCGTGCATTGTGTTGCAAATCCCTTTATATGATCTGAGGCAGGATACTCAGTCACTTATAGACATTTAAATGCAAGATGACAGCGGATGTCTAAAAAAAAAAAAAAAAAAAAGATAGAAGCATCAAAGAATGTCATGCAGAATGGAATCTGAAACACTTGTTCATACATACAGACTGCAGAAAACTAGAACAGAGATTGAACTAGACAGCAGACAACGCTAAAATGATTATTGGAGAACTGACTCGTTTGCCTGTCAGAGACAACGTTGTTTGTGATAAATACATGATCAGAAAAGCTGATCCAATTGTTCATCTTACAATTCCACTAGCAATATCCACAGACCTTGCGATACCAGCGAGATATTCGGTATTTCTGATACAGCTGTGCATCCGTACATGATCAAATGGTTGTCGGCAAAAATAACACTTTCACTACAATAAAAAGCAAAAGGCATTGAAATATGAAGCAGTTCGGACAAAAAAAAAATATAAAAAACATTATTGCCGTTATATGTATGCTTTAGGAGCCATTCTTCATCTTTTTTGTTTACGGGCGGTAAACTCTGGCGGAAAATTCTGATTGTTCCTACAATTCTGGACTGTCTTGTTCAGAACTTGAATTCTGCGTGCACAACCATTTTTCAGACTTGGCTTATTTGTTTGAATACTACTGAGTCCTCACCTTTCAGGAAGAAGCACCCTGGCGGATACTCGGTCCTTATACCTGCGGTATGGCCAACGCAGCTATGGGGACCGAATATCCGTCGGGATAAATGGACACCTTTGGGGTGCCTTCTGCTGTTAGCAGGAGCATCACAGAGCAGGGCACCCACTTGCCCTAGCAATCGAAAAAGGTTGCTGAAGGCTTAGGACATGGTCTAAAGCCATGTGAATGTGGAAAGCAACGGGAAACTACCACATTACTATCCCAAGAAACTCATCATGGAAGCCAAAAATACATATCAAGCGCCACAACGGATTGGAAAGAATGATAGCATGGTACCAGGAAGGAGGGACAGGGGTCAACCGACACAAAGATGAGCACAGGATATAAGTGACTCACTTCTTCAGTAAGGAACTACATGAGGTGGGAGAGCTGGTGAAAGACCGAGTTTCTTTCAGGCAGACCGTGATGAAAGCGACGTTCGGCAAAGGACCTGGTACATGATGATGATTATATGAAAACATATCCATGTCTTTACGTGTTTATATGTATCATAAAAATATATCAATCGAAACGAAAATGTAGCCAGTTTTCTTCACCATAAATGGCAAACACGAACGACAAGTAACGCTGTGGCCAGACAACCACTATCAGTACAAGTAAAACACTATGTACACACATCCACCGGAAAAAAAAAAAAAAAAATCACTTATCTGGCGAATTCCCGACAAAAATTATGTTGCTGTCCTGCTAAAAAAAATTAATGTGCTCACCGATGATAATTTCCTTTTTTTTTTAAGTATTCAGAAAATATGAGTTGTAAAGCCTTTGAGCCCTTTGGCCCTTGATTCCATGATAGATACCGCAAATCTGGGAGAAATGTAGCTTTTCTGCCTACCCCAGGGCGTGAACCCGGACCACAGGGAGCTTGTCACCCGGTGCCGCGCAGAGGGTTTTAACCAACTGAGCTAGCGACGCAGTAGTAGTAATAAGTTTTGCAACAACAAGACATCCCACAGAGCGATAAAACCCCGGTGACACAAATTGCCACCATGCGGATGAGGATCACACGTGGAGAGGTCTAAAAAAACCGCGTTAAACCAGTCGGTTATATTCCGGCCCCCAGCAACAGCTAACGAAAAATTACATCCCAAAAGGGGGATAAAGACAGTGACAGTGCTCATATGTGCACATAACCGCCTCTTTACGTGTCCGAATATTTGTGTATTTGTCATGGTTTGTGTGCTAGGTAAAGAGTTGATCAAATTGTTCCTGTTCTGCAGCTGATCATGTGTACATATCAAAGTCGTACTTTATGGAACATTTATCACAGAGCCATTTTTTTTTTTTTAGCTGTTTCTTATTTGGTATTGGTATTTTTTGTGTGCATGTTTAACACATCCCCCATGTGGCACACATTTTTTGCTACATTGAAGCCCCACTCTTGTTGTTATTGGGGCCCTATATAACCTAATGGTTAAACGGGGTTTACGGGACCTCTCTACCGGTGATCCTCATCTGAATGGTGGCACTTTGTGTCACCGGTTTTTTTTTAATCCTTAGTGTGATGTTCAGATGGGTTAAAAGGTCTGTCAGTCAGTCGTGTGCATATCGCCCGGCTGTATTTTGACTCCCAGTATCTTGTATGGATAAAAGAGTTTTAGGAGAACAGAAAACTCACGAATAAAACAAAACCTTTGGTCCACCAGGCTTGTGTTCTCAAGAACTATGCTTTGTGGCAGTGAAACTTGATTAACTTTCTCGCACGAGGAGAAATGGATAAATAGCTTTCACGTGCAATGCTTGAGAAGAATACCTGGCGTTAAATGGCAGGACAATATGAATAAACTCACAGGGAGCAAGTACAGCAGGGATCTACCAGTCGTCAGTAGAAATTATCCTCGTCAACGAGCGTTTCGGCCCACGATTCCTAGACGCTTTAGGAGTTGGGCCCACCTGAATTCATGAAGCTCAGGGCTGGTACCCTGCTGCACGAGATTACCGGAGATACACTCTGGGGTGTTTGAAAGATCAGTATCACAAGTTTCCTCAATGCTCAGTCTCCACAAAGGTTCAGGTGGCAAGGAGACTGGGGGATGACAGAGTCCCTAAGGTGGATTACAGATGTGTGTGTCGAGACCGGTCGATACAAAGATGTGTGCAAGCGGGACATGAATGATACAGGTATTGATTTAGATTCGTGGGAACCAAATGACATGACATGTGTTGCTTGGTGGAGGCAAATCAGAAAGAGAATGATAATTCAGGAAGAAATGATTGCAGAAAGGATGAGAGCTGAGCGTCAACTAAAATACAAGTTATGGCAACAGCGGTCCTTAAAATGTATTCCCTTCCTGTAGAAGACTTTTCCTAATGCGGACAGGCCTTGTTAGTCACACTCGCCATCACCATGGGCTGTGAGCTCCTGGCTATCGTCTGGAAATATGGAAAGGTGAAAACAACATATAGTATATTTTCAGTGTGGAAGAAAGAGGGAGTAAGAATTCTTCGGTCATGCGATGAGAAGAGAGGCACTGGATGACTGAAGACGTTAGCGGTAGAAGAGGCGGAGCTAGACCAAAAGAGGTGATTATTGACAACCTGAAGCGATAGCTTGGTGGTGGAATGTCTTCAGTGGAAATGACCTAATGTACCAAGGACCGAGATACGAGGAAAGATATGAGCACGTTCGCCACTGAGGATGGCACATAATGATGATAGTGATGATAGTGATGATGATATTTTAGTTTGGTTCACAGTTCGGCCCGAATTTACCAGACTTTATATGAAACTGGGCGGGTTAAAAAAAAAAAAAAAAAACATAAATAGTCCGTTTCAAAAGTTGTGAACAATTTTTAAAACTTGAACTCAGAAACTGTTGAGCATAAGTAAAGCAAAGAACCATTTTCCACGCCTGTCAGGTGTATTGGGTTTAAAGGGCTAGACCTATATTTTATAGACCAACGGCACAAGATACGTGTTGTGGTCAGCATCACGCCGGCCGCCTTTACTTCCTAGTACTACACCTGGTACACACTCAAGGTTGTGTCGTCCTGGAAGCCAAGATCATTTTTGAAAAAAATCTAACTCTGTCAGAGAGCGAACCCACGCCCCATTGATCCGCAGTCGAGCGTCTAGCCGCTACGCCACGGCGACTCCTAACTGTTGGGTGTAAAATGTTGAATTATGGCGCGCAGGCTGTTAGTGATCACGACCATGAATTAATCTTTTTTGTGTGGATAATGTAAACATTCTAATTTTTATTTCGCCTTATTTGAGGCTTATGAAAATGAGAGGACAGTGGATAAAATCAACCAGTCAGCATGCTTACAGTTAACTGATCAACGGTAGCTTTCTAAAACATCAAATTCAGCTGGTCATCACCTGCATCAGTCTCCCGTGAGTTGCGATTTTTCATTGTAGGCGGGATAGGCGAAAAAAATAATTGTCTCTCATCGTTGCAGATATAAACTGATTTCTAATCTCCACGCGTGTGCCAGTACTGTATATTCTTCTAAGCTTGAGTGGTACACAAATTATTAGTCAAACAAAGATAAAGTAAACTTGCCTTTAAGAAAACAGCAGCACCTGTGCAATTGTAGATCATAAAATCATAAGGAAACTGGAAATGGAAGGCGACGAGCACAAATTCGTCTTGATCAGTACAGATGTTTTCGAGATAGTTGTCAAAGTGTGAGGTCACGCCTTTGGAAACAGACTATAGCTTTGATTTCCGTGTATATGTCGTGACCGTTTGAATACATTCGCCATATTTCGCAGGTGTTGTACGTTCCTCATTTCTCCATTCCAGTACGTGAACGTAAAAACGTTGTAAATATCTGAATTGAAAAACAACTACAATTTCATGTCGGTTTCACCGCCATTGATGTTAAACGCATCTCTGCGGCTCATTTTATCATGTGGAGATAACTGTGCGAGTGTTTGCTATCGGATGGTTGGTTTGATTCAGCTCTTGTGCACCTATGTTTACATATGGTCATTTTTGTAGACCGGAATGTTTCGTGGTGGTCAAATTGGTAGAGCTGGTACGGTAGGATTATAGTGATGTAAATAAGTAACTGCACGAGAGAGCCAAATATAATGTGTTTGCTGTAAAAATATGTTTTTTAATTTCATTATTGCATTATTATATATGTATGTGTTAATGGCAATTGGATGCCATTCTATTCTGTTTTGTATTTCACAAGTGCAAGGGGATGTAGTGCAATGACCAGAAGGCTTGCCAGCTGTTTCTGTGGTTATGTGTTTGATTCCCTGAAGAGCCTAGGTTTGCTTTCCCCTTGAACTGACATAAACGTTATGTCGATATAGGCGCACACACAGAATTTTAGATCAGTTTCTGGAACGATAGCTAAGAAAAGATATACAACCGAATGAAAAGTATGCCAGCAAGCTTCACAATATAACAAACACAAACAAGACGTTGCGGCTATGGCGCCATCATCATCATCATCGTCATGTGCCTTGCAGACTGGCGTGGGCGATCAAGCCTCTCCGAATTTCGCGATCTCCTGCAGCATGTATCAGTTCATGTGAAGACACACCTCCATGCCATGTAACAGGACTGTTAAGAATCTTCTCTCGTTGTCTTCCTCTATCCCTCCTTCCACATATATTTGCAGTGGTCACAACATGTTCCATTTCCCTCTTCTCATAACGTGATCTGAAAATGATGACTTGTCTCCTTCTGATGTCTGTGATAAGTTGTCTTCGAGCTCCTGCCTCTTTCAAAACCTCTTGATTGCTCCTTTTTTAGCTGTCTAATGTATTTTAAGCATTTTTTTTTTTTCCCTGTAAAACCACATCTTTGACCACCAGCACATCAGCATAAATAAACAAAATAAAAATACATTACCACACAAATATACAAAAAAACTTAGCTTAGAATCTCGAAGCGGCCAATCTTGGAAAGATAGTTGTTAGTCGAGGTTTTAACACCACTACAGAGGGGTTGCTACATATTGACTCCGTTTCTATGCCAACGGAAATCACACAAAATGTCCATGACTGTCTCATTTTAAAACTAGCAGAAAACTTAGCAGTGCCAGCAAAAGCCTAAAGCTTGCACACGCTAAATTAGTTTGTTTAAGACATACATCAGATGTGCCAACACTAACAATCGAACACCAGAACTAAGACATACATCAGATGTGCCAACACTAACAATCGAACACCAGAACTGCATCACATTATTGGCGTAATCGGTCAGCCAGAAAAACAGGCACAGCGCCCAAAAAAGTACACGCCATTCTTAACGTAATAGGCCACCAGCCATGTTAGTGCAGTCTCCAACACGGTGCAGTCTTTCAAAAATAAAGTGTAGGTGAAATCCTTAGCTCACAGATTTACAGCAAGCGCTCAACCCAGTAGCTGGGCGACAGAACCTGTGACCCCCCGGCTCAGAAGTGGGAAATGTTCATCTGCAAAACCTAACTGGTAACATAACTAATAACTTTTCAAAGTTCTTTCTGCCAGAAGTAGCTGGAAATGTAAAAACTGGAAAGACCTAGTTGTTCTATTTGTTCTGAAAAAAACTGAGACCACAGTGCCCTTCAAATGCCAGTTTGTATACAAAATTAAGTGTTGGAATCTAAATATGAACAATAAAGGAGTTGTGTCATAGTTACTTTTTTGATTGTGTCTGGGTTAAAAAAGATACTTGCGTATCCTTTAAATGACATTGCAGAATCAACGCCCATAATTTTTTATCTGTTGTGGTTTTTCTGGGCTTATTTACGTCAAGTAGTTTGCCATTGCTTTCTGGACGGTCGGATTCTCGATACCAGTGTCAAAACCAACGCAAGGCGCAAGGCCCGCAGCTGGAATCAAACCCAGCACCTCGGCATTACGAAGCGCGTTCGCAACGCATAAATGTGTCACTACCCTAAATCATCTAAGGTGCTGAAACATTATTTCTTGTAAATTGCGTTTCAACACTGTATAGTTGCGTGAAAGATGAAACTTTATTTTGACTGCTTTGGACTAGGAATTCACGTGGGTGTAGACATATTTTTACATATTGCACAATTATTGTTCTCTACTCCTTTTCTCAGCGCTCACCGGCTGTGTTCTCCAGACTCATTTTACCGATCTGGCTGGTCTCGAGGCATAGCGTCCACCTCGAGTGCTGGAGGTCCCGGGTTTAGTCCTCGGTGAGGGCCAGGATTTTTTTTAAACCTGGACTTCTAGTAATTTCCCCTGGCCTCTATGTTGTAAGATCGGGAGCCCGTGTGTATTGTTGCGCACGTTAAAAAAAAACCTTGGCAATTAGAAATAGAAAAGAGTAGCTTAGTGGCAAACCTCGAGTGCTGGAGGTCCCGGGTTTAGTCCGCGGTGAGGGCCAGGATTTTTTTTTTTAAACCTGGACTTCTAGTAATTTCTCCTGCTTCTATGTTGTAAGATCGGACGCCCGTGTGTATTGTTGCGCACGTAAAAAAAAAAACCTTGGCAATTAGAAATCGAAAAGAGAGCTTAGTGGCGCTGCCCGAGCAAATAAGAATTGGAGGTAAAACTCTAACTAAAGTATTTCAAGATCCTCGCCGGTGCTACGGAGCTCATGCACTGCGCTGAGATTCTTCGGACTCAGGCTTGGGTCAGAAGTAGAATGGAGAATGTACGGGTTATCCTTTGTGTGTCATGATGCTGATCCGTCGTCTAAACCTAGAACTAACCCTAGAACTAAACCTAGAACTAAACCTAGAACTAAACCTAGAACTAAACCTAGAACTAAACCTAGAACTAAACCTAGAACTAAACCTAGAACTAAACCTAGAACTAAACCTAGAACTAAACCTAGAACTAACCCTAGAACTAAACCTAGAACTAAACCTAGAACTAACCCTAGAACTAAACCTAGAACTAAACCTAGAACTGAACCTAGAACTAAACCTAGAACTAAACCAAACCTTGTATGCAGAAGGTTGATTCTTTAAATCTTAAGACAATGCACTCTAATTTTAAAGAAAATACCATTAATTTGTCTCATACTATGATATGCTTGTTAGTGAGCAGCCGATCTCCCCCCCCCCCCCCCCTCCCCCAGAGTGGGGTATTGGACCCCACATGCGGATGTAAATTGACAAAGAACAGCCCAGAAATGCTCTCAGGTTAAACATGGCACAAATACACTTAGGTTGTTTAAAGTAGTAAACAGCGAAAACAAAAACAGAACGAAGCAATATCATAAGCGCTTGACCACTATGATACACAACAGTCGCATAATTTTATGTTGCTGGTCCTTTACAGCAGCAGTTTTCAAACTTGTTTCGCCCCGGCACCCTTGTCGAGCAAAAAAACTTTCGCGGCACACCTACCCTAAAGGCGGTTTGAATACTTAGGAATTGAAAGAAAAACAGTGCAAATGTAATGTTTATTTATCTTTTATGCTATGAATAGGTCGGCCCTGTGGCTAAGTCGATGCGAACGCTTCGCTTCGGGCAATGCGCCTTGCGTTGGTTTCGACACTGGTATCAAGAAAGCCGACCGTCCAGAGGGCATTGGCAAACTACTGGATGTAACTTGCCTAGAGAAATCACACAACGGCCAGGAGCTGATGGGCTTGGTTCTGTAACGTCCTGTAAAGGATACGCAACTAACTTTATGCTATGAATAAAACTGTTTGGATCAGTTTTTCATTATTTCCATTATGTTTATCGGAAGTTAATTTAATTGTTCTCTCGAATGTCTTGATCCAGAAAGGTTACTCCTGTATCTTTTTTTTTTTTTTTTTTAGGTAATCACTGCAGCTTTGTTAATAGCATTGTTTTCTGAATACACCTGCATCCAGAATTCTTAGTGGCGTTATTGTCGCGGCAACCCTAGCATACGCTCGCGGCACCCTGTTTGAGAACCACTGCTTTACAATACGTTGCTCTCACCAAGATCAACGAGTAAATAAGTTGTACCCTCGGCAGACAGGTTGACTCATGAATTTCTATGCTCACGGTGTTTCTGTTAGATGGTTGGGCCTATACCTGGCTGATGAATGAACGGATTAATGAAAAATTAATATCACTGCACTCGCGAGATTCTCGCGCGTGTTCAGTCTCCTTCCAACAAAGAGTTGGATGTACCAGCAGTGCCAGCTGTCGCGCGCCCACGTGGGTAAATACACTGAAATAGTGAGGGTGTGGGTTTGAACCTTAACAATGCCCACCCACGTGAGAAACTGGACTATTATCTAAGCTATGTTGATCCTAGACAGTCCTGGATAGCCAAGAAAACAGCGAGTGGCTCGTTCCATGAAATGAAAGTGGCTGTACTTGTATCCACAGGAGAAGGAGAAGGAGAAGGGATAGATAGATATCTGGATACACCCACTGTGATATAATCCAGGTGCTCAGTTAACCCCTGCGACTGGTCTCCTCTCCTGGCATTACTTAAAAGCCCCCATCAAGTGATTTAAATATTTGTTAGCTGAAGTAAACTAATATGCACAAAGACACTTGAACCTAAGTACACAATTTACTCAACTATCATGAAACTCATCACACATGATTTATTTGAATAAATCGAAATTAAAATAAAATGAACTTGTTTAGGCTAGTAGAGTTTAGGTTATGTGAATGATGAAATCATAAAGGTATTGGAAAGTAACAACCTTTGGACAGTTCTCGGCTTGAGACCCTGTCTATCTTTTCCAGTTTGTCGTCCTCACTGCTTTCTGCAGGACGTTACACTCGACGGTCGGCAAATAATGGATGCCTACTAGTCCCTGCCCAATGTGGGAACTGGAGAATGAAGAAACAAGCGCATATTTGTAGTATCTGCTCTAGATGTACACTAAGCATGTATATTAAACTAACATCAAGCATGTTTATTTAAATAAAACATTTCATCTCTCCCTCATGCTCACATTCACTCCTGTCCAATTTGGAAGGGCTTATGTCTCACATTCCAACTGTTACATCTTCTGCCTTCCTCTACACGTCCTGTAATGATAGTCAAGTCTTCTACGTCAGGTGCCATCTCTCGTACAGACTCAAAATGACAATCAGTCAGACAGAACCAGTTCTGGAATCTATGCTTGGAACAATCGACGCGCCCAGAAAGCTAACAATAGTTCTGGGGCGAATCAAATAACAAATCTCATGGATTTACTCTCCGGGATCAATCTCCGCGTTAGCCTCCCGAGAGTTAAACACATTTCAGTGTGTTAGCTGTATGTAATACAGATTCACATTAACCACACGTGAAAAGATTGCCAAAGTTATCTTCACGCTTGTGATTTCAAAAACATGATAGTTCATTAAATTTCAATGGCAACAACAACATTTAGGTTTTACAACATTGAAACACATGTGCACGAAAAACATTCATGACACTATCAAATAGGATATAAAGCAATGTGACAGTGCCCTACGAGAATGAAGAAATGTCCGCCTAGGAGTACTACAAAGTGATGAAAGACACACACTTGAGTAAAAAGACAGTTAGAACTCTATCATAAAATATAGATTTGAACCTAATTTCGATCTTACCTGGAAAAATGAAACCACGATGCCAAAAGTTCTGTCTCAAGCTTAGGTTAAGCCCAACAGATGGCATGTGCTAGACAGGATCTCATTTACCAGACCTAGAGTTCAGCCCTTTATAACTTTTATCAAGCTCCTCCTACATTACGCCTAAAATCATTCTCATTCAAGGATATCATAGCTCCTTCCCTGTGGGTAAGTTTATTCGCTGTCAGTCAGTGACTGTACAACAATTGTTTGAATTCCCACGCTAGGATCTCCTGGTCAATTCATCTGACCAGAGCAAATAAGACAAGTCATACCTCTAGTCTACTTCACCTGTCATCACAATAAAATCCGACTTTGTCAATTCTTCTGCCAACACTTTCCGCTCACTGTGTCAATAGTGACCGTCGGACCTGCCGTCGAGTTAGGTAACCTCAGGGGGAATTAATGGCAATTAGCCCTTGTTATCTGTTCCTGAAGATCTGGCAGGGGGAATAACTATCTGACACCAACAAATGGTGTGCAAATCTCCAGTCAGTAAGTCTGCTTGGTCAGTCTTATCTCTGTACCTTAACACTTAACATCTGGGAAAAAGTTTTAGTGTTTGATATGACCAACGGTCCAGGAGAATTAAAGGTGTGATGTGGTCATCCTATTTAGATTAAGGATGTATCCAAATCCCTATTTGTCTGTATACTTCAAAATACACACAAATAAAAGTAGGTTGAGGAAAGACATTCTGGAGTCACCGAGCGTATTGTCACACCAGCTGTAACCTGATCAAGAGTCCGCATGTGCCCCCCCCCCCCCCCGCCGCCCCCCCCTTCCCTCTCAGTGTTATCTATCTTCAAGACCTTCTCTTCAGCCCTTGCTGAATTATTCTATCAAGGTATGGATACTGTGCCTGTTATCTTGCACTATCCACATGATTCCAAAGAGGATCCACCACCTCCAGTTTACATTCTAGAAGAGCGACAACAGCCACTCTATCAGCTTGTTCATTATCCTGCACACCTGAATGTCCTGGACAGAAAATCGACGATATGCATCTAATATGAATCTTTTCAACTGATGCAAAAAAAAAAAAAAAAATGCAGTGAGCGATGCCTGCCTCTTCTGTTTAGAACTGTGTATTCAAGTAGCATTTTTCCTTTCGCATGTTCTTGAGTTGATCAGGTAATCTGTAGTTACAGCTCCAACTTCAAAGCAAACTTAATTCCACACCCCCCCCCCCCCCTTGCCTTAGTTACTCCGTTCCTGTGCCAACAAAAACACATCAGTGTCCATTATGGGGGGAAAAAGGACATAGACAGCAATATCATCAAATCGAATAGCATACAAAAGCATTAAAAGGCATACAGTGGCCGTCATAAGTGACGACACAAACAGACCGGCTCTACAGTTCAACGCTGATGAAAGCAACAGTTAGGACAGATCAATAGTTGCACACGCAATTAACCAGATAAGGCACAAGTTCGCTAGCAACACATTGCCGGTAAATTTCTAAATGTGCCGTTCACAACACCAACCACGCTGGGCAGTCTAAAACCATTCCAATTGAAACTCGCAGCTCGCAGTGCTCTATGCATTCATGTCAGAAGATAGACAGACGCAGCTATATCGTTGATTTTAGATAAAACGAAAAATATAACTGCTTAAGTGTTTGAAGAAGCACAAATTTGCCTAGACCAAAAACAGTAAACAGCATATCCGTCATATTGACCGGAAGCTTCTAACTGAAATTCGAACACATGTTGTCATTCATTTAAGGCTGTGAGAAAAATCCAGCCTTAAATACAAAAAAATAGAATGTATTAAGTAAACAGTTATTTTTCCGCCTTTGGCGAAGTACACACAGTGCTAAGCTAAACCTATATTTTATAGATGAATCAGAACTCGATTGCTGATGTGGCCAATGTCGACCGCTTTTAATTCCGATGAACATTTTTAGAGTCAAGTTCAGTCGTTTATTTTTTTTTTAAGTCATGGAAGTAAAGGTGGCTGGCATAATATTAGCATCCCCAACAGATTCCGGATTTGTCTAGTAAAAAAAAAAAAAAAAATAGGTACCGCACAATTTGTCTGATAATCAGACGGAGAAGGAAGCCTTAAATGGGTACCAGGTAAAGTCCACCCACAATGCCAATTGGTCTATAAAATATGACCCTTGCGCTGTTTCGCCAAAAGGTTTGAAGGGGTCGAAAATGGTGCTTTGTCCCTTTTATTAAAAAACTAGATTTTTTCGACGTTCAGATTTTGATAAAGTTTTTTTAAATCAGTTTTTCGGGCAACGGTATTTTAAAATTTGTATCTGGAACATTTAAACTGAGGAATTTTCTTTAGCATTTAGAGCTATTGAGGTTGTATGCTGCATATAATACCAGCCTTCATTCATCTCTGAGACTGGTCTTCTTTTGAACAACAAAAATAGTCACGTTCAACCAGCATCTCAGAAAGGGGGGGGGGGGCTTTAATTTATAAGTGTGACTAGGTTATGTGCGCCATATACAATTGTTTAGCATTGCTCGCAAACAAGGGCCCTGAAAAGGACTCCTGCAGTTTTAATGCGATCAAAAGAGACAGACCTAAATAATGTCATAACCGGCGATAAAGTCGTCTGTCAGCGAGCCATTTGGCCACCCCGTTGGTGGTGTTCGGGGTTGTCTGCACGGAGGTTAACTTACTCTTTGGTGTCTCGATCTTTACGGCCATTCTCTTTATATGTCCCAACCACATTCTTCTTCTTCTCAAAGTCCATGTCATTCGGCGTTGGTATTCATACTTTTCCATGGGAATGCTCAATGTGCAGTCGCGTCGATTGTGATAACATAAAATAACATTACATCTTGCAGGGAGTAGGCAGTCTGAAACGCAAGTTCAAGGTGTTTCCTTCGTGCCAAAGAACTGCATGGCTGTTGGGTGAACAGTCGTTAACGAAGGCAGTCAGGTCGTTCTACAAACGATGCTTGCTGATGGATGTAATGTCCTAAGTCCCTTCCCAAACTAATAGTGAGGGTACTGCTCGGATGACCGTTTATTGACCCTCAGATAATGCTTCAGGTCAAAATGGACGCTAGGCACAGCCACTTTTTGGGGTTTTTTTTTAGCCGTGGCAAATTTTTTTTGTTTCTTCTGCCAGACGGTGGCCATTGCATTTTTGCTCCATTTGTAGACTGGAAGGATATAGTTTCGTTGTCCAGCTTTTGAGTTGAGTGCATGGCGAGACACTGTTAGCTGCGGATTTCATTTGAACTGTGATAAACACTTTGTGTGTTTTTCGTTGGCACAGGAGCGAAGTAACTATGGGGTGACGAGTTTGCTATGAAGCTGAAACTAAGATTACCAGATGCATGCCTTTCCACAGCCTTCTGTTTCGTGTATTTTCAAAAAGCTTTAAAACAGATGATCCTCCATGCCATTATGTCAGACTGTCTATCATCTTCTTTATCGGTCTCCCTCTGCCACTCCTGCCCTCGAACGTTCCCATACTTACCTTGTACTCCAGTTTTCTCCTTTTCATGACATAACTAAAGATTGTAAATTGTTTCCTTCAAACCATATTAGAAACTCGAACATACAATAACGTAATTAACAGTGTTACACTTATCTAATAGCGGCATTCATTGCTTAGACGTTGCGAGTCTGGCTCGTAATTTCAACATACTGCGATCGATACCCACTGCTGGCTGTGTGGATTTGTATCATAGTATGGGGCGTCGCAGGTCGACCCAGCCAAAATGGGTACCACGATGTATGTACTGGGAAAGTAAAGACGGCCGGCCTAATGCTGACCACATTACCCACCTAGTGCCGATTGGTATGTTAGAATATGGGTGCTCTTTCCTATGCTCGATGGGCCTAAAAGCGTGAAAAGGGAACTATACTTTTTATAACTTGTATAATTATGTAAGTTTGAAATAGACATACAAGCAGGTAATAACACTCGACAAATTATTATATTTCTTATTCCTAGTCCCGCGTGCCAACACACAATCACCAAGACACATAATTAGTTGCCAGAAGTCATTAATTCTACCGCATTTAGTCCCGCCTGCTTGGGTTCACGTCTGACCAAGGACAAAAACTTTAGACACAATACGGTTTTCGCATTTGTCTTAATAAACTGTCGCCTCTGTGATAGCGGGCTGTGCTGAGACCTGGCCACCTCCGCTGTAATGTATTCAAGCGTCTTATTGATTCTCTCTGCTTATATTTGAATAAAAGCAGCCTCTGGCGGGTGTGGCTAAGTATAGAATGATGAATGTAGCTACAAGTGTTGAAGAACAGGTCGATGCTACTTGTGGTAAATGCATAATGCTTCGTTAGGTTAATGTCTGAAGAATTCGTGAAGTAATCGCTGGTAGAGGGTTGTGCTGAGTTTTCGTTCCTATGTTATTGTGTTGGAACAATGGTAACGCCATAGTCTGTCGTTGTGGACTTTATGGTGTCGCCATAGTCTGTCGTTGTCAGAACTTCGGGGGTATGTCAATGAACTTACTCACATATTGAAACCCACACCGATAAAAATACTAACATACTGAAATTAACCCATGTCTATACCCACATATTGGAACATACACCAGTTATCTAGAGGCCACCATTAGCAACTGTGGAGCATTTTGGAAAAAAATACAATAGTGCGTTTCAAAAGTCGTGCTTAGCTTTAACAATTTGTAGCTCAGTAACCGTTAGGTGTAAATTGTTGAATTTGGCATGCTGCTTTTTGATAATCAAGTCCTTGAAATAAATCTTTTTTTCTAAACAAACATCTAGTTTTCACTTTGCCTTATTTGCGATACTGGAAAGAAAATATACACTAACATCGGCATATTTTCATGCAGTGAAGGTGCAAAGTGTCTTTAATGTTGTCGATCCATCATTTTAGAGGTAGTACTTTTGCATTTGAAGCTGATATTCTGAAAGTAGTGTCTGTGACAAGCCCGGGTTAAAATTTGGGGACTTGTGCCTGGAGGATTCCTATCCGAACTTGGCACCTTATGGCACCGCTTGTTTTGCGGTCTAGGTTGGGTTGAATGTCAATCAGTCAGTCAGTGATTGTTTGCGGACTGTCTGTCTTTCTCTATTTTCAGAATTTAGCCGGTATAGCACCATCTTCCCGGTTGTATGATTGTTGATGCTAGTGGTTGTTCAGACATGTTTGTTTCATCCCTCTTGAATTCATCCCGTTTTATGTTTATCATTTTCCTCGGGCAATTTGTTATCGAATACATTTGACTTTCGTTTAATATCTTCAGTGGTTATCTAACTTTCACTGGCATATGTCAAAACTGAAACAATAAGGTGTACGAAGCTAGTTCCATATTACTATACGTGGGAACTCCTTGACCAATTGAAGGCTGTATTCCTCTTTAAGCACAGGTAATGCCCTTGCCTTTTTGGGATTTGAACAGATAGCAACCGTGTCAGAGGCCGGCGTTCTATTTCCCACAGAGTTTTAAGATTATTCTTGTGTCAATATAAAAGTGTAATTGATATGTAATCACTTGTATATTTTTCTCAGTAAGTAAAGTATTCGTGTATGCTTCAAAATAAAAATAATAATACAAATAAAACAATAATAATATCAATGTGTGAATGTTGTATTGAACTGGCAATACGTTATTCATTGGTGTCTTGTGTGTTCTGGTTTTCCATTTATGTGTATGGTCTGTTGGTGGCGGCTCTATGCCTGGCATATCAATAAAGCATTATTTTTATTGATATATTTTTTGTCTCCTTGATTATGTTCATAGTTTGTGCAGATAAATACGGGAAAGTTGTTCATGGACGTGGATTACGTATAACACAATGGAATTGACCAATCAAATCTCTTTCTTAAATATTTGTTGTATTCTATAAATAACGTTACGATCCTATATATTTGCAATTGTTGTTGTGTTTGTTATTCAACCTACGCTTGATTATTATATATTTCTGTAACCTATGGCGCTATTTAAATGGTTTGGGATGCACAGTGTCCGTATTTCATAGCTAAATTTTTCAAGCTGTGAGACAGACATGGTCTAAGATACCATTTTTAGGGGTGTATAGTTGGTTATGTTTTTAGTACCCTTGTACGCCAAACGACATCTGGAGGTGGTAGGTTCGTTTCCCTGCACGGTGACTATCGCTTTTGATTGATTTTTTTTGGGGGGTCTAGTGTGTCCTTCTATCTTTCTACTTTCTTTCTATGAGTTCTGCTAATCAAAACACAATCTATTTGTTAATTATATCTGTGAGAGATATCGAAAAGAGAGGAGGGAAAGAAAGAGAATTGAGACAAAATGGTGTGGGTGAGAGAAAGACGCAAGAGGTGAGGAAAAGACGCTGGCGTTGATAGGACACACCCTGAGAAAACAAGAGGGCAGCATAACTAGAATATCTTTGCATTGGAACCCACAGAGGCATAGGAATAAAGTAAGGCACATACACACAAAAAAACAGATGGAGAAGAGAGCTTGAGAATGAAGTTAGAAGAAAGATGGGAGGACATGGGGAGAGCTCCATGCAATGGCGAAGGATAGAACGACTTGGCGTGAGTTGTTTGAGGGCCTATGCACCATTGCGGGATAGAAAGTGAAAAGAAGAAGAGAGAAAGAGACATAAAGAGAGAGACCTAATAATTCTACATACATGGATGATTCGGTACACGGTATTAATAAGAAGAACTCCACAGTCTCTCTATGATAACACGGGCATGATCTTCACTGCCCGTGTTGATAATCACATGATCAATAACTCTCAGTGGCTGCATCCAGTTATCCCCAATCTGAAGGCATTGACCAACGCCGACAGCAAGTGGAGTACTTTCGGACAGCGTTTGTACACCATGCACGGTACACCGTTGGGTCCAGGGGCAGATATGCAGCTGGATCTATTCACAACTTCTTCGACCTTTGACCAAGAGGAAGGC
>CAJHNH020005168.1:0-80000 GCA_905116865.2 Candidula unifasciata
AAGAAAGAAGAAGAAACGCATTTGTTTATTTTATTATTATAAACATAGCACTCTTAGTAAACCTACACTAGAGGGGAAAATTACTAATGAACTTTAATAAAATTCTAAATCAGTGTAGCTAACATTAAATCACGCGAAGAGTGCAATACTCTTGAATAAATGAGTCATCATATAACCAGTAGCAGAAATAACCAGAAAACTGCCTTATTGGATTTTCGATGATCTCCAGTCCCTAAAACAAGCGGACAAGAATAATCCTGTTTAATAGTAGATAACAGAGTCGATCAGCTTAACGCATTAAGCTGTTCCCTAGTAATGGTGAGCTTCTAACACGCTACATATCCACTATATGCCTTTACACGGGAACCTGGCGTATACTGTAAACTTTGCGTAAACAGTGGAGTCATGATTTGCAAAATACAGATATAAACCACGTGTACATGTAAACATCTATGCAACTGATGCAATCAGTCAACCGAGTTTCATCACACAGTGAAGGCTAGCTGCAATAGTTCCCGACATACTCTGTCTTTGCCATGTTTTACAATCCTACTGTCTGAGGATACTGTTCGTTTATTTTTGCCTGCTATTTATTTTGTTGTCCACAACTTGTTCGCATGCCTTTAGCGTTTCTTTCCAGAATGATTTATATACGACTTTCATGCCGTTTTATGTGGCCGTCATATTTGAAAGTAAAGTTAAGTAAAGGACCCTTTTCCACGAATACTTGCATATTAGGCTTATAGGGATAGACCCCTATATTTATAGAGCAATCGGCACCTGTTAGATATTCAACATCACGACCGTAATACTCAACTTGTCTCTTTTGTGCTAAATTCAAATAGTATCGTGACATCCTCGTTTTTACCAAAACATTTTAATTCGTTTTAGTTTTAATGAAATACAACTAATAATGTTCACAATTGGATTTTATAACTGCTTGTTCATTTTTCTTGTTTTTAGGCAAAACACTAGTCCTTTAGGCGCATCGGGGATATGAGAAGAGCACCCATATCGTTACACATCAATCGGCACTAAATGGGTAATGTGGTCAGCATTACTCCGACCGTCTTTACGTCCCCGGAACATACATCATAGTACCCATTTTAGGCTAGGTCGACATGCAACGCCCTCATACTATGATAAAAATCCACGCAGCCATCAGTGGGTTTCGATCACGATACACTGGAATTACGAGTCAGACTCGCAACGCCTAATCCACGGACGCCGCTGACCATACACACGAGGTTAGTTGCGTATCCTTCACAGGACGTTGCAGAACCAACCCCAGCAGCCACTGGCTGATGTGCGGTTTCTCTAGGCAAATTTACGTCTGGTAGTTTGTCTTTGCTTACTGGACGGTCGGCCCCCTGATACCACTGTCGAAACCAACACAAGGCGTATAGCCCGCAGGTGTGATCAAATCCAGTACCCCGGCATTACGAAGGGTTGGCTTCGACTTAGCGACCATACACACAGTTTGACAGACATTGGTAATGTACTGTTTACCATTATGGATCTTTTGAATGGGTGTTATTCTTCGTTAGTGACAGCACCAATAAAAAGCACAGTTGGACTATCTGAACATGTTGCCGGTGATACCAACAATGAAGAAGTCTAGATCACAAGCAATACTGGCTAGGATAGGTCCAGGTCCTGGAGGAATTACAACTTTGTTTAACTGGCATAGGGAACAAATGAAAGTACGGCGGATCTCCATTATTTGTCCACGCCAATATTCGTCTTTTAATACAGCCCTGTTTTTTTTTTTTTTTTTTTTTTCGTCTAAATGTTTGCTTATTATTCGCCGGAACAAAAATTATTTGTCCTTCCTTCGATGTGGCCGGCTAATTATCAGACTACAGAAAGACACACACAAAAAAAAAAGAAAATCAGCCGGTTCCAACTGCTGAAATTAAGGAATGGCTTTTCATAAATGTACCCAAACATCGCTATAGTTGATCATCGTATCAATTAATTTGATGAAAATGTGTTTGGACACTTTCGAAACAATAAAAAAAAAATATAAAAAAAAAAACAGAAACGACACTTGACAACTTCTTTAAAAAAAAGAAAAAAATTTGTTTAATGAATCATCTGGAAGTGCTTATGAATCGTCAGGATACCAATCACCAGATATGACATTACCTGATGTCATCATAATACAAGGTTACTAGCGGGTAGGGTAAACCCTACCAACAGCACTTGTAGGGCACCTCCTTCCCTCCGCTAGCCTGCGGGATACCTCATGGGCAGGGGTAGCGTACCTGCTTAGACACCCCTTCAAACCTTCCCACCCCTAAATCACTTAAACTCTACTATTTATGTAGGCCCATAGTTTGTTTACGTCATCAGAACGAGTAAAAAACGAGTTAAAACAGTAATAAGAACGGTGGTTAATATGTAATAAAAATTTATTTGGAATGATTTTTGAGATAGGTTTTCGAGTGAAATTTTGCTGTTGTAAAAGAATAGATAGACACAGTTACATCCAGATAACTCCTATGGGACAACTTGTGTGATATTAGTCTATTTTAACATTGGTCTACCCCCCAGGAACAGATTAATGACAAATATTAGAGTTCCATAGTATGTCTTAAATATAATATTTAATGAAGATTTCACAGTCACTTCGGGTCAAAGCTTTCCTAAGATGCCATATCTACCCCATATTCTTATTTTCTCATTACTCCTATTAACAAAGTCCCCACTCCACCACCCCCCCCCCCCAATATGTGCAACCTATTTTATCATGTTTATCACATCGGGTCTAGCAGATGGTGCCCGACTAACTACCTCTGTAACAAAGAAAAGACGGTAACAAGTTTTATAACGTACATCAGGGTGATTTTAGACTCTAGTGTCGAATTAAAAGTCCCAGGAACAAAGCAACAACAAACAAACAAAAAAACAAAGAAGAAAATATTCACCGCTGTTTAATAAGTACGGAAGTTCGCTTGACGACACACTTTCCCTAATTATGTCAAAGTTAAAAAAGAAAAATCGACCGCTGAGTACGAAATAATTAAAACATAATTCCAGCTGATGCCATCAATATGTAGGTAGAAGGTAATTATTGTCATTTCAGACGGTAAAATAAAGGTATTGCAATTATTATATATTTTCTGAAAAATTGAACGTTGCTTTCCTCTATGATAAAAGAATATCCCAGTTGTTCTTTGGAAGCTGTTAGTAACAGGTGCAAAACAGCATTCCAGTTCACAGAGTTAAATTGCTGAATTGGGCCTATCGAAGTAAAGGACCATTTTCGACGCATTCCAGCGTACTGGGTATACAAGGCTAGATCTATATATTATAGACAAATCGGTACTCGATTGTCAGCATCAGGCCAGTCGCCTTTGCTTCCCAGAAATGTTACGTAGTACCCAGTTTTAAGGCTGGGTGGACCTGAGAGGCAAGCCCGATAGTTAAAAAAATGCCAGCTCCGTTAGGATTTGAACACACGACTTTCGGATCCGTAGGCGAGTGTTTAGCCGCTATACCACATCCTCTCATATGTAACGAAGTGTAGGAGGAAAAAATGGGGGGGGGAGGGGGGGGGAGAGGCAATAGGGAATTTCCTAACCTACAACGTTCAGGACGACTGAATTAGCACACGGCCTAAATCTTCAGTTTTAAAATCACCTCCCGCCCTACACTGTTCTGAAACGTTTGATAAGTGCAGTAAAAGTTAGCTTCAATAGAGGCAATTATAGTCCACTTCGGGACAATCCAGAAACCATGAGTTGTTAACCCTTTGGCTCGGTACTATGGCTATCGCAACTCTTCGACCTTGATTCCATGATAGGTACCATAAATCTGGGAGAAATCTGGCTTCTCTGCCTACCCCCGGGCGTGAACCCGGACCACAAGGAGTTTGTCACACAGTCGCCGCTAAGTCTGGTTTAACCAACTGCGCTAGCGAACCGGGTACACATGGATCGTATATGTGTGATAATTATAAAACTGGTACACTGGTGTTAAATTCACTACAATTGTCTCGCCTCCTGAAATCCAAGCTCCCTAGCACTTGAGATATTCTAAGAGTCTCGGTCGCGTTTACGATTCTAAGTTATCTGATAGAGCGGAGGTCCGGCGAATACACGAGTCACTGGCTACAGGCCTGCTCGCGATCGAGCGATGCAGGCTGATCGGAAAATTAAAGGTATGGTGTCTCCAATTCATGTTGATTCCGAAGCTCCTATGGCCACTGTTAGTCTACGAGGTGACGATGACTGCAGTGGAAACCATGGAGAAGAAAATCAACACAGCCTTAAGAAAGTGGATAGGTGCACCGCCTTGTCTGACCGACGTGGCTCTGTATTGTAAGCAGGCTAAGCTGGTACTTCCGTTCAAATCAATAACCGAAGAGTTTAAAGTCGTCAAGGTAAGGCTCGCCATGCTCTTACGCGAGTCTTCAGACCCAAATGTCATCGCTGTCCAGCCCGCTCTAAAGACTGGAACCAAGTGGAGAGTCCTCGATGCGATAGAATCTGCCCAGAACGCACTAAAATTGAGAGAGATAATGGGATACACACAAACCGACCGTCGAGGCCTAGGGCACGGGAAAGTCAATTGGTGGTCAAAGGCCTCAGCCAAAGAGCGCCGAGACATGGTAATACAAACGGTGAGGGACAACGAAAACGAGGTTCGGGTCCAGAAAGCAGCCCAGCAGTCGCAGCAGGGCCATTGGGTCAGCCTGGAGAGCGCATTGCCAAGAATACTCACATGGGGTGAGATCTGGCGGATGACCCCGCTGCGACTGAGCTTTATCGTTCGTTCGGCGTACGATGTATTACCGTCCTGTGTTAACATGGTTAAATGGTCTGCGACCAACGATCCGACTTGCCCGTTGTGTAAATCGAAGCAAACTCTTGAGCACGTCCTGTCCGCGTGCAGGAAAGCTCTAGGTCAAGGCCGATACACCTGGAGACACAACAAGGTGCTAAAAGAGTTAGCAGCCGTTGTCGACCAGGCTAGAATGAGGGCTAACGCCAGAGCCAATTCTAGCATCGTCCCCATTCGTTTCCTCAAGGCTGGGCAGGTTCCAAAAGGTAAGGTCAACCAAAACGCATTCGCTCCATCTGTGCTAGACTCTGCGAGGGACTGGTTACTAGCGGTTGATCTGCCAGGCCATGAACGGTACCCCGAGTTGATCCGTAAAACCGGCCTGGGACCGGACATCGTTCTCCATTCTGCGCAAAAACGGCAGCTCATCCTGATTGAGTTGACTGTCCCGTTTGAGTCGCGTATGGAGGAGAATCATTTGTACAAGCTCGAGAAGTACAGTGATTTAGCAGCCGGTCTGAGGAGAAACGAGGCTTACACAGTATGGGTATTTGCCGTCGAAGTGGGAGCGAGAGGCCTCGTTTCCACTTCGCTCTACAATGTGGTGAAAGAACTAGGAATGTGCGGTAATGAACGGAAACGAACACTCAAAAAACTGGGAGAGGCAGCCGAACGGGCCTCTAGCTGGCTTTGGACGCAGCGCAACAACGTAGGGGACGGGCCTCGGTGAGCTGGTCCGGGTGTCTAGTGGAAAAGGGTTTCTCACCCCTTTGAAAGTCCATCGTGTCTGAATTGTCTGCCAGTGTTCCTCTGCCAACTGCTAATAAAAGTCCAACATGTGTCCGGTAAACCAAAGTAAGCTTGTCGCTCGGTCGTCCAGGCATGCTGACTGCTTTAATTAGGCTGCCGTGGCGACTTCTTATCTCACAGTACCTCCTGCGAAACCACCAAATCGTCTTGTCTCTGGCCGAAAGAATAACACCATCCGGTAATTCCGTACAGCGGGGAACCAGCCCTGAGCTTCATGAACTCAGGAGGGCCCACCTCCGAATGCGTCTAGGAATCGTGGGCCGAAACGCGTGTCGACGAGGATAATTTCTACTGACGACTGGTAGATCCCTGCTGTACTTGCTCCCTGTGAGTTTATTCCTATAACCAACTGCGCTAGCGAACCGGGTACACATGGATCGTTTATGTGTGATAATTATAAAACTGGTACACTGGTGTTAAATTCACTACAATTGTCTCGCCTCCTGAAATCCAAGCTCCCTAGCACTTGAGATATTCTAATTTGTCACACACAAAAAGGAACCCGCTGCATGTTATAAACGTACTGGGAATAAGGTGATGACTTATACTTTATAGCCCAGACGGCATTCGGTGCAGAATTTAGTCAATATCAGGCTTTTATCTTCTAAGGCATTGCATAATACAATTTGGGGTGCGTAAAAACTGAAACCCTAGGTTAATTACAAAAGTTAACCCTGAACCCAAGACTATATATGCGATCTAGGCTGTTTTTTTTTTTTTTTCTTTCTGTTCTTCATCCCCGCTGGAGCATAGGCTTACAACCAACACACTAAATCGTCTATCAGTTGCTATTGCATGCAGCTCACCCCACGTCCTCACTATCTTTTCAACTGCATTCCCTAGCTGCTATCTCTGTGTATTTTTTTTTTTTTTTTTTTTTTGTCTGCCATTACTTATATGCTCCTGTAGATTTTCGGTTGCTAGTTATTTTGTTCTCATGTTTTCTCAGCATGTGTCCTATCCAACACCATCATCGTGTCTTCACCTCTTGATTCACAGGAATTAGTTTTCTCGTTGTTTTAGTTCCCTGTTCGCTCTCCATACAACAGTTTTTTGCACTAACTTTTTTTTTTTCAGTGATAAAGTTTTCATATTTCTATCCGTGTCCATTTAGCCAAAGTAGTGTGTTATTACATCTTAATTGCTATGATTCTGTCTCGTGTCGAAAGGGGGAAAAAACAGCGCTCTTTTTTACTGAACTGAACTGAATTTCTACCCCACCAGGACATCACACAAGCGATAAACACCCGATGACACAAAGTGCCACCATGTGGATGAGGATCGCCGTGGAGAGGTCCCAGAAACCGCGTTCAGACATTTGGCCATATAAAATGGCCTGCCTATATTGCGGCCCCTGGCAAAAGCCAGAGTGGGGCTTCAAATGACAAAAAATTTCGTCCTGAAAAGGACGGAATTTGGTATAGTTATTTGGCACTCTGGTTTCTCTTCACAACGAACAAATCTTTTTTACTGCTTTACGGAAACCTTTAAACAAGCTATGAATCAACACAAACACTCTTGAGTACAACTATTTTGACTGTTATTTATTCATATTCATTGCCTACATAGTCACTACTATAGGAAAATCAATAAACAAAGAACCCTTTTTACGCCCTTCATATGATGATGATGATAGACTCATTTTTATAGTTCAGTTGGCATTCGATGAGTGATGACACAGCACTCCGTTCTAGTCCCTATTAAGCTGGGTAAAAAAAAAATGTGACTGCAGTTAAGCTAATACCAAGGAATTGGTTTTAGTTGAAATCCCTATTAAATCCTTAAATCCCTGCGAAATCCCTATTAACATAATGCCGCTCACGACAATGCCGTTTCAGAGAAAGACAAAGTACCATTGACATCAAATACAAAAGATCAAATTAGGACATGGCTTTCTGAGGCAAAAGTCAACTTCGACAACATATATTTGTAGGCAGAGATGTTGCAGCCTGTGATGGTAACAAATAAGAAAGAGATGTATCACACTGACAAAATAATTAATGAATACCGCCACATTTCTCTGCGACTCCCTGCATATCATTCACACCTAAACCAGATAGAGCTTGTTTGGGCCAAAGTCAAAAGACAAGTACGTTTAAAAGGTGTGATGTTGAAGTTCTGAAAAGATCTCAGTAATTGGTTAGTATTCAGCATCCTGGCGGCGTCCGTGGCTAAGGCGTTGCGAGTCCGACTCGTAAGCCAGCATACTGCGATCAAAACCCACTGCAGGCTGCGCGGATTTTTATCGTGGTATGGGACGTCGCAGGTCGACCCAGCCTAAAATGAGTACCAGGATGGGCTGTCCTGGGAAAGTAAAGACAGCCGGCGTAATGCTGACCACATTACCCACAGAGTGCTGATGGTCTGTAAAAATATGGGACGCTCTGCCCATATGCCCGATGTGCAAAAAAAGCGTGAAAAGGGATCTTTACTTTTACTTTTATTCAGCATCCTGAGCATCTATGGGCTAAATAATACCATTATTTTAGCGTCATGGATATTTTACGGCTGCATGCAAAAAATCGTTCCAATCTTACAGGCGGTTTTAGCGAGAATGGCTTGCATGTGTGTTCATGAGATGTTAAACGAACTATAATAGGATTATTACATAGATCGCTTCACAAAAGCACAGTGGTTAACAGAGTAGTTTATGTACTTTTTCTCTCTTACGCCATACAAGGTATACACTAAAACAGGAGCAAAAAGTAGAACATAAGAAAGAACAAGATGGAAGGATACCATCAGAGAAACTCTACAACAGCCTGAATTGCCTGTGGTCGAGGCGACCAAAGGAGAGTGAAGCAGACCCTTTTACCCCCCTCCCAACTGAACAGGTAAAAGAGGAAGTGAAGAAGATGAAGATTCTCCTTCCGGAATAAAAAATAACTTCATAACCTACACCGTTTGTTAGTGGTGGCTGCACTAGCCATGCGGCCTGAAATCTTGGCCTTAATATAAAGCCGTAGTGGTACTTCTCTCTTAAGTACATTATTGACCGCAGATGTTGGTTGTAGTGGATACATTCATCCACTGCTGTCTCTAAAAGTATTACTAAGGTCTTAATCTCTTCCACGGTGAAGCTTTCATACCACCGTAAGGAAGTCAGGAGATCGTCTGTTACTAGACAGGCCGCCGCCCTGCCCTGTACGCCCTGCACAAATATACAAGAAAGATCGAGCAGGCTTACCAAGTAAAGAACCCTTTTCCGCGCTTTCAGTAACAATGGGTATATGGGGCTAGACCTATTCTTTCATAGACCTTTCAGCACTCAGTTGGTGAAATGATCGGCATCACACCGGCTGCCTCTACTTCCCAGGACTTTATCTGATACCCACTCAAGGCTGGTTTATTTATGAACAGGGCCCACCTCCGTCAGGACCCAAACCCACGGCTTTGCGGACCTCAGGCAGGCGTCTAACCGCTACACTACGACGGCTCCCCTATGACAGCTAATTTAGCAAAAAAAAAGTATCAACCGATGTGTTGGCTGAAAGGAATAAATATCGCAGGCATGCTGTAACCTGACCCAGAACCGAGTTACATGAACGGATAAACGCGAAAGATAGAAAAAAAAATACCAAACGAAATAAAAGACAGTCGCATACAAGGCAACAATCTATCCATTTTGTGAAATGGATCGTAAATATGCGATAAGTGTACCATTCCCACAAACTCATTTCAAACTAGAAACCCCTTACACTCAAGAAATCTAAATCTTCAGCAACTAAGACATCCGGACTGATACCAATAGTTACCTAATTGTACCAACTTTCTTCAGCGATAAAGCTTTCAGATTTCTTCCCTTCTCCGTGGAACCAGAATAATGCGTTATTTACACACCCAAACCCATCTCTACTTTCTCTGACTCGTTCCCACGTAGGGGGCAAAACCAAACCCACTCTTTACCGTTATACCGAAACCCGTTAATCAGCTATGAATCAACAAATGTAATCGATTTTCCGAAAGTCATAAGTTTCCCCTCCCATGAAATAGAACTCTCTCGACGGGCCATTTTGCCGGGACTCTAAACACACAACTCTCTCCACTGCACTTCTTGTATTCATGTGACTTATTGTGGGTTGTCAAAACTGATGAATCTTGTATCACGTAATCATGAGCGTCGGGGAGGAAGATTTTAATACACTATCAATAATGGGCTTTTTAAGTCGTCAAAAGATTGGGAAAATTACTGTTTTCATTGTGTTCCCAGCCATGGGATGTCTAAACACAATGGTCAGGACAGGACACGAAACAGGGGCGAACTTTACACTAGGAGAAAAGGCCATTTTATAATCTAAAGAGAATTTATAATGTACAGTGGACATATACATATATTCATACATTTACTCACACACACACATCAACATATATGTGTGTGTGAGACCACGCCTATACATCGATATCTATAGGTTTGTGTGGGCGAGCGTGTATAAGGGCAGGAAGACAGGCAGACAACCAGAGACAGACGAGTAGGAGGGTGTGTGGATGGATAGGTAAATGTGTGGATGGAAGAAGGGATAGTAGATAAATTGACAGACAGACAGACCGACCGACCGACCGACCGACCGACCGACCGACCGCCCGCCCGCCCGCCCGCCCACAGACAGACAGACAGACAGACAGACAGACAGACAGACAGACAGACAGACAGACAGACAGACAGACAGACAGACAGACAGACAGACAGACAGACAGACAGACAGACAGACAGACAGACAGACAGACAGACAGACAGACAGGACAGACAGACAGACAGACAGACAGACAGACAGACAGACAGACAGACAGACAGACAGACAGACAGACAGACAGACAGACAGACAGACAGACAGACAGACAGACAGACAGACAGACAGACAGACAGACAGACAGACAGAGACAGACAGACAGACAGAACAGACAGACAGATAGACAGACAGACAGACAGACAGACAGACAGACAGACAGACAGACAGACAGACAGACAGACAGACAGACAGACAGACAGACAGACAGACAGAGAGAGAGAGAGAGAGAGAGAGAGAGAGAGAGAGATAGATAGATAGATAGATAGATAGATAGATAGATAGATAGATAGATAGATAGATAGATAGATAGATAGATAGATAGATAGATAGATAGATAGATAGATAGATAGATAGATAGATAGATAGATAGATAGATAGATAGATAGATAGATAGATAGATAGATAGATAGATAGATAGATAGATAGATAGATAGATAGATAGATAGATAGATTAGATAGACAGAGGAAAAAAGTAATCCCTAAATTTATGGAGAACAAACCAAAGCCTTCAAAATGTGAGCCCAGTCTTCTGACCATTCGGCCTGCCGATCTTGAGATGATCCAACTGTTCAAAAAAGGTTACACGTCAGACTGGTGTCGGGCAATGATCTCTTCGGATTCTGCAGCTAGCCTTGTCCCTCCATAATTTGTTCCACTCTGGTGACCTCACGACATAAACGAAATTTGACCCGAACAAAGATTTCAGAAACCAGTTGATTAGACTGGATTCTGAGATGACACCCTTCTAAATGAGTTTCTCGGCTTAATTAATGAATAGTCGTTTTTCAGCTGCAGTGAACCATCTGCACTGGCAATACTATTCACAGTTTTATGATACTGTATTTTTAATGTTTTTGTATTATTTGGACGTCTGTACCGGCCCTAGGCTATTTTCAGTTAAGTTTAACTTTTTTTTTTTCTGTTTGGGAGGGGGCGGGGGCTGCGTGGTCTCGGAATATGGGATCCGCTTCGGGTGCTAGGGGACCTGGGTTCAAACAGCAGTAAAGGCTGGACATTTCTTTCAAAGATATTAATTGTTCGTGGTCTCTGGAAAGTAAAGCCGGACGACCGTGTGTATTGTTGCTCACGTAAAAACTTCCTTGGGAGTTGGAAATCGAAAAAAGAAGCCCAATGGCGCTGCCCGGGCCCGGAGTTGAAAATCTACCTAATGTATTTCAGCATCCTCGGAGTTCGTGCACTGTGATGCGATTCTTCGGACTCAGGCTAAATTACACTAAAATTAGTATGTCATTGCCCTTATGACGATAGTCAGCTGTTGGGCTGTGGGTTACAGCTGCACATTTGAGTTTAGCAAACCCCTAATTAGTCGCCTTTTACGACAGGCTTCTCGAGGGAAGGGAAGTGGATAGTCTTTTTTTTTTTTTTTTCTTATAAAAAGTAGCCCGAGAACACCATGAAAAAGTATAATTTAACTTGTCATTGTCGGATTTTGCCCGGAATGGACAGTTTCTATCTACTCGTACATAGCAATAATGTTTATAAAGCTCTGGCAAGTACCATTATTAATAACAGTTAATTCCTAGATGTTTCGCTCACAATGAATTCTCTTATTTCCCCTCCAACTAAAACATCCTGGCCACTCCGGCTCGACTGACCAATCAATTCGTCCGGAACGTAATGAAGTTCCTTCTCAAATATATCAAGATGTCTCAGAGATTGTTTGCGAACGTCTTTCAGTTCAAAAGATACGTTTGGCACAAAGGCACGGGTTACGGCATTTGCCTTGAAAACGAGACGAAGGTCTTCTTGCAAGTCCTAGAACAACAAGTTGCGCAGGCTTACAAACGCAGGCCAATTAGCCCAGGAAGACCGGAATCGGGAAGAGCTGTCGGCGGGTCACGTCTGAGACATTGAAGAAATCTCCGGAACGTGTGCCGGCTGCGAAAACATAGAGCGGATATACTATTCAATATTGGTAGTCCGCGGGAACAAGATGGCAATGTTTGGAGTGGGGCGGGATTAGGTAGTGGAATACAGTTGATTATGTTTGATATTTGCATGAGTGAAGTTTGGAGAGGGAAGCAGTTTAGTGGTGGTTTTTTCGTCTGATTAGTGACTTTACAGCCTTACTTCTTCCACTGCGGCTTCATTTTATTTTAACCAGCGCCCTTTCCCTCCTTTGCTTTTTCTTTAGCTTCCCCTTACTTTTTTAAGCTCTAGCTCCAGCTAAATCTACCTCGTCTTTTTCTCTTCTTCTTTTACTTCTTCTTCTTTTTCTTTTTCTTTTTCTTCTTCTTCTTCTTCTTCTTCTTCTTCTTCTTCTTCTTCTTCTTCTTCTTCTTCTTCTTTTTCTTCTTCTTCTTTTTCTTCTTCTTCTTCTTCTTTCTCTTTCTCTTTTTTTTTCGTTTTCTTTTTCTTCTTCTTCTTCTCCTTCTTCTTCTTCTACTACTTTTTCTTCTTCTTCTTCTCCTTTCTTCTTCTTCTTCTTCTTCTTCTTCTTCTTCTTCTTCTTCTTCTTCTTCTTCTTCTTCTTCTTCTTCTTCTTCTTCTTCTTCTTCTTCTTCTTCTTTATTATCTTCTTCTTTTTCTCATTATTAGGTTTCCTACTATTGAGGATCAACTAGCATGCGATGGGTGATGTGGTTAGTATCGCACCGTGTGTCTTCACTTTCCAGGAATTGTATAACACCCTTTTTATACTCGTTTGACAGGAGATTTCAATGTCAATTCTAACAATTCTATCTCAAAGAAGATCCAAACCAAAAGTCTTTTGGGCAGTTTTATATATATATTTAAGAAAGGCAGAAAAATAACGTCTTAAAAGGTGCCAGTACTTATTCGTAACGTTGAGTTCTGCCTAATACCATCGCAGTCCGTCTCTGCTGTGTTAATTAATGGTCTAGTTATATCTTGATACTGGAGTTGTGGTAGCGTATCGGTAGACGCACACTGGCAGCCCAGAAAGTCTAAGGTTCAAATCCACGTCGTGTCGGAATTTTTCTTCTTTACAACAGACTTTGTCAGCCAGGTCGACTCAGCCTGAAATGAATACTTTTTGGTTTTACTGTGAAGTGAAAGCGGCCGATCTGACCTCAGCCTCTAGCTGTGAGAGATTTATATGTTTGGAAAAGGTCCTTACTATACATCTGAATGTATCTCTCAGCACATGCGAGGTTTCAGCATTAGTCAACACATCCTGCTTTTTGTGTGCTTTTAAAAGGGAAGTAAAACTTATGTTACAATCCCAACAGAAATGGTGTTTTTGTACTAGATCGGTCGCAAGTATAATTGAGGCATTAGTCAGAAGAAATGTTTAAACACTGGACTGCTATGATGAGTGCAAACTATTCATTTACATGTCACATGAACGCTAGTGCATCGGATTTCTTCTTTTTCTTCTTTTTCTTCGTCTTCTGGCTGTAAACTCCGGCGGAAAGTTATGGTTGTTCGTCCACTTCTAGACTGCTGTCCTGTTTCAGAAACTGTTACGTGTGCATCCGTTTGACAGATCTATGTACTATTTTGTATACAGACTGTTGGTTCTTTGCCTCTCAGACAGATGCACTCCGACTTCGAAGGAAGCTCCCAATTAGTCGACTCTCACGACAAGCTTGTGGGTATATATTCTGGTTTTCTTATAAAAGGGCCTCGGAACCCACACGGGGAGCATCATTATTATATCCAGTTTCGTCCTTTTCAGGACGATATTTTTTGTCATTTGAAGCCCTACTCTGGCTTTTGCCAGGGGCCGCAATATAGGCAGGCTATACATATGGCCAAATGTCTGAACGCGGTTTCTGGGACCTCTCCACGGCTATCCTCATCCGCATGGTGGCACTTTGTGTCATCGGGTGTTTATCGCTTGTGTGATGTCCTGGTGGGGTAGAAAGTCAGTCAGTCAGTCACACGGGGAGCATGGGTTTTAACAGTGAACAGTCTTTCAGTGCGGAAACAACAATTCATGCAAATTACCTACCAATTATTTAACCAAACAAACAACCTATCTGCTAACCAACCAGCTCACCTACCAAACAGACAACCAAGCAAATGACCAAGCAATTAACCTATCAACTCAACGATACACTAAAAAGCCCAGCAGCAAACCAACAAATCATTAAACCAACTGATAAACACAGAAATCTGTGTCTAATAATTATACCAAGCTAACCAAGTATCACAACAAGATGTCAAAGCAAACAAGGTAGAATCTGTCAGCTTCACATTATCACAAACACCAAATAAAATCTGCGGCTAGAAAGCCTTCATCAGTACATTACATGGCAATGCATTTTCACAAATATGAACACGAATACCCAAAGATTACTTCAATGAACTGTCTCCGAGAGAAATCACATTTGTTCTAGTCAGTTGAATCTCTAGCACGTGTGCTGACAAAGAAAGCAAGTGACTAACATAATAAATCAACAGCAAATGCAATAACAAATCAACCAAGCAAGCGAACAATTGATGCGAAACATAGAGATTAAACCTATAGTTACAAATTTACAAGCGAATATACTTATAATGCGTTCATATTTGCAACTGTTGTTTTAAATATTTGCAATTTTAGGGCATTTTTCTGATAATTGCGGGTGCCAATCAAGAAAACCAAGAGTGTTCACTATATTGTTTTGGGTTATAACAATTTGACTTCCATATAATTTCAAAGTCGGCTGCTTGGCTAAGTCGATGCGAACGCTTCGTAATGCCGGGATGCATGGTTAGATCCCAGCTGCGGGCCACCCGCCTTGCGTTGGCTTCGACAATGGTATCAGGAAAGCCGACCATCCAGAAAGCAATAGCAAACTACTGGACGTAAATTTGCCTAGTGAAACCACACAACAGCCCGGGGTTGTTAGGATTGGTTCTGCAACGTCCAGTAAAGGATACGCAACTACCCGATAATTTCAAAATCAAATTAGAAAATTTGTGTAGAAATTTATTTTATATCTTGTCTCCAATAAGTTACATGTCTCAGGAAATTTTTTTTAAACTAAACCTTAATGTTTATTTTTTTTTTTTTAGTTTGTGATAATCGAGCATAAGCAAACTTGGCTATACAAAAAGCAGGATTAAACACGGAATGAAAGAGATTAGATAAAGCAGGGACGAGGCAACAGCAAACACGTGACATATGTATTATGTACGTCGAACAGTTCTCGTCTGCTTCTAATCATGGCAGAAATGAACTCTCGAGTCTAAAGGCGGCGGTTAAATGACACGTTTGATTTCTAAGAGAGAGGTTGTGTCTCTGAGGCATTTCATCACGACTTAATGAAACCAGTAATTCTGTTCTTGTGGCCGGTAAATGTGAGCAGGGTATGAAAGAGGAGTGTGGTCGGATAGAGGAAGAGGTCGGAGCCTCGCTTTGTTGTAGAGTGTGTGCTATCTGCATATGATCATCTTTGCGATGTAATTTCTCATTCTGTTTGTAGTCTTTATTACAGATTTATTTGTGTGCTTTATTTTCAGTTGCACGCTCTTTCTTTGTTTATTACTGCGATATATATATATAGATATATACACACACACACACATTTATACACACACATGTATGTATGCATGTATGTGTGTAGGTAGGCAGGTATGCATGTATGTACGTGTACGTGTGTATGTATGTGTGTATGTACGCGTGTATGTACGCGTGTATGTACGCGTGTACGTACCATCTGTGTACGTACCATCTGTGTGCGTACCATCTGTGTGCGTACCATCTGTGTGCGTACCATCTGTGTGCGTACCATCTGTGTGCGTACCATCTGTGTGCGTACCATCTGTGTGCGTACCATCTGTGTGCGTACTATCTGTGTGCGTACCATCTGTGTGTGAACCATCTGTGTGCGTATGTACGTATGTACGTAGGTACGTAGGCAGGCAGGCAGGCAGGCAGACAGGCAGACAGGCAGACAGGCAGACAGGCAGGCAGGCAGGCAGGCAGGCAGGCAGGCAGGCAGGCAGGCAGGCAGGCAGGCAGGCAGGCAGGCAGGCAGGCAGGCAGGCAGGCAGACAGACAGACAGACAGACAGACAGACAGACAGACAGACAGACAGACAGACAGAGAGAGAGAGAGAGAGAGAGAGAGAGGTAGATAGATAGATAGATAGATAGATAGATAGATAGATAGATAGATAGATAGATAGATAGATAGATAGATAGATAGATAGATAGATAGATAGATAGATAGATAGATAGATAGATAGATAGATAGATAGATAGATAGATAGATAGATAGATAGATAGATAGATAGATAGATAGATAGATAGATAGATAGATAGATAGATAGATAGATAGATAGATAGATAGATAGATAGATAGATAGATAGATAGATAGATAGATAGATAGATAGATAGATAGATAGATAGATAGATAGATAGATAGATAGATAGATAGATAGATAGATAGATAGATAGATAGATAGATAGATAGATAGATAGATAGATAGATAGATAGATAGATAGATAGATAGATAGATAGATAGATAGATAGATAGATAGATAGATAGATAGATAGATAGATAGATAGATAGATAGATAGATAGATAGATAGATAGATAGATAGATAGATAGATAGATAGATAGATAGATAGATAGATAGATAGATAGATAGATAGATAGATAGATAGATAGATAGATAGATAGATAGATAGATAGATAGATAGATAGATAGATAGATAGATAGATAGATAGATAGATAGATAGATAGATAGATAGATAGATAGATAGATAGATAGATAGATAGATAGATAGACATGAGTAGTAGTCTGTTGAATGGATGATAAAAGAAAAAAAAAAGACAGATAGAAAGGCGGGCAGACAGACAGGTACACGCCGAGTTATAAACTATGATATGGATGCTGTAAGAGGCGTCATCAATCATATTAGTACACTTTCGTGTAAATGAAATTCTCTTGACCGTCCATGGGAAAAGAACACTATAAATCGAGCTGGCTGTCACGGACTAGTCTCGGTCTAGTATTCCTGCAACACCAAGAAAGAATACTGTTCCCCAACGAGGAACCAAATGACTCGCTTTCCAACCTCTGACCCTTACCCGCTTGGCACCGGCAATCAATGTCCGGTCAGAGGAGATATCTCAATATCCGGCCAGTTTTCGCTGTCATAAGGGTCGAATGATCACGATTGATGCGTCCGCTTTAGCAGAGAAGGGGAGAGTGGAAACGGGTGTTGGACGTTTAAGCTTCTTTGTATGTGTGTATGTATGCACGCGGGTGCGTGGACGTGTGGCCAGCAGTTTTTATGCATGTATATTTATGTGTGTGTTTGGAATACGCTAGCCCTAATAAGTGTATTTAGCAGGAGGGATGCATAATAACGGGAGGCAGGTTAAGAGAGGGAAAAAAAAACTTATGGATCTATCTTTCTGTCTTTATATATATATATATATATATATATATATATATATATATATATATATACACATACATATTTTTTATCATCAGGTGCCCTGGCGTTGGCGATCATGCCTCTACAAAATCTGCGATCTCCTGCAGCATGTATCAGTTCGTGTGCCGACACACCTCCATGCCATGCAACAAGACTGTCAAGAATCGTCTCTCGTTGTCTTTCTCTATACCTCTTCTCACATATATTTCTAGTGGTCACAACATGTTTTATTTTCCTTCTTCTCATAACATGGCCGAAAAATGATGACTGTCTCCTTCTGATTGATGTCTGTGATAAGATGTTTTCTGGCTCCCGCCTTTTTCAAAACCTCTTTTGTTGCTCTTTTTGGCTGTCCAAGGTATTTTAAACATTTTTCTGTAAAACCACATCTCTGAGGCCTCAAGAAATTATTTGGCCTGCCTACCGATTGTCCAGGATTCACCGCCATATGTTAAAACTGGATGTATGTAGCAAGCAAGAATTATTTTTCTAACTCTCAATGACAAAGATATATTGCACAAGATGTTCTTTATTTAAAAAAATGCAGTTTTTGCCTGTCCTATTCTGTTTCTCATCTCAGTTATGCATCTTCCATCTGATGTTATCCATGAATAAATATATATATACATACACACACATATAGATCTACATACATTATATCGAGCCGCCATGGTGATGCTGCTAGACGCTCACCTGCAGATCGTACGGTCACGAGTTGGGTCCTGATGGAGCCAAATAAAAAAAATATGACCTTTGATCTCAGGTTGCCCCATCGCAGCCCTAAATGGGTACCAGGTAAAGTCGTGGAGGATAAAGGCGGCTGGCTTGATGTGTACCACATCACCACTAAGTGCCGATTTGTCTATAAAAATATAGCACTAGCCTATATGTCTAATACGGCTGTATACGTGGAAAAGGCTAATTTACTTTACTTTTAGTTGCCCCCTAAACATGCTTAGACCTTCTGGTATCGTCATCACAGCTGGCTCATCCTAAAAGTCCAAGAGGTCACTTTGAACACATATATTTCCATATGACTTCTTGCTCTCAGCAGGCATCCACCAAATCTGCCTTACCGTTAAGGACTGCGACGCGAGAAAACTGAAGCTGACTCAAGTGTAAAGAGAGGTTTTCTTGCCCGAGTCTAAGTGGTGAGGGCCAGAATGAGTTGCCTTTGGCTACTTTAATCGAAATCTAGCCGAGACAGAGAAGAATAAAGTGAAGTAAAAGGGACGGGACTTCCTTCTTTACCCTCATAAATGCCAGCGGCTGTCGTCCAAGAGTCTATGGACACATCGAATGAATTAGCCCGTGAACTTCTTCAGAGGGATGACATCTTTCAGCACTTGGGCTTGATGAAAGCAGTGGCTGGCTTCCGCGATGTGAATTGTTCTTCTAGTCGTGAATATTTCTCTCTCGTCTGTACTTAAAAATGGTTTGAATAAGACTTCCATGACAGGCGTGCTCATATTTCTACATGAGTCGAGAGATATCGCTTCTTTCGCGTGTCTTTCTGGGCTTTTGTTGTAAGGATACTTTGTTACTAGATAGATATTCATACAAAATGTGGCCATTCCAACTTTTTTTTTTTTTTAAGAAACTGTTACATTAAATAATGGACTGTGGATGGTTCAAGAAAGTTTATGAATATATGGTATAGGGTAAGAAGACAAGCAGATAGATATACACACAGACAGGCGTAAAGACTGAATGGTGAGTAAAATGGCAGGCAGGGCGGTGGCGAGAGAGAGACTCGAAAGCACTGAGAGACCGAGTGACTGGCGGATTACAGGCTAGCAGACAGACAGACAAGCACTTAAAGAGATCGGCAGGAATTAATGCCCCCATACAGTCCGACACATACACGTTAATCTGAATTCAGCGGTACTCGTATATATAGCTATTTGTTTGTTAAATCTCCATTATGTTACCACTATGTTGTATGTCATGACTCGTGCTACCAGTGGCTTCTATCATTATGTCCAGTTACTGCATAAAAAAGTGTAAAAATTGCTTACGGATGGTTTCATTAATTAAACAGTGAAACAGACGTAAACAGTTTTGGTATATGGCTTCAACCTCCGTCGTGATAATGAAAGTTCTCTGAGCCATTAAAATCACGTTCAGTTTGCTACGGAAACAAATACATGTAAATAATTCAAGTGTAAAAGCACTGATTACATGAGTAATTCAATGGCGTTAAAATGTGCCCGGGTAAATAACTTGGTTTAGCAGTATGGAGCAGTTAATTTCTTCTTCAGTGTTTGTCTAAATTAACTTGGTTTAGAAGTATGTAGCAGTTCACTTCTTCTTCAGTGTTCGCCATAAAAGGGCAGTTGGCATACTGTGTTGTGATTTACAGTTAGGTTTTGATATCTGCGCCTCTTGGTCCAACATAATCAATGACGAGACACACAGATAGCCGCCTTTTACCACGTGCTTGTAGGGGGGCAGTAAAGGCGGCCAGAGTGGCGATGACCACACTGCACCCCCGAGTGCCGACTAGTCTACAAAATACAGGTGTAGCTTTATATGCCCAATACGCCTAAAAGGCGTGGAAATACGTTACTTTTCCTTTGTAGGGGGCAGCGCGATTACCCTTTACTCCGCAAAACCGGTCTCGGAACCCGCACGGGTAAACACTCTTACAATGATAACATAAGCACAAACAGATAGATTCATTGCAGATTATGCCGTTGAGTGTGCAGGGATAGGCTGTCACACATTTTAGGTCAGGATTTGGAATGTTTTTCGACGGTGCCCAAAGGGATTTGTATTGTGAACAGATTGTTTAGAAAATGGCGAGTGGACCTAATGGTGCCTTATGTGATTAATTGCGTGAGCAACTACTGATCTGTAGTAACTACTGCTTCCATCGACGATGAAGTGATTTTCTATTGTCGGACAGTTTGTGTTGGCATTTAAGATTGCTGCCTTGTGCATTTAATGCGTGTGTATGGTTTTGGATTTGCCAAAAGTGCAGTCTGTCAATTTTTTATTTTTTTTAACTGGGACAATGAGGTTTATTCTGAGTGCTTTTTGTTGGTACGTAAACATGGCAGCTATGGTACTATCCTTTGTTTTAATGTTGGAACTGCGTTTACTTAATTACCTAATGTAATATATATCTATGTTACCCATGGTGGAATAGCCAGTTCCCTTACTTAAAGACTTTCCACCCCAGAAATTGCTAAAATTTGTCCGGTTTACATTTTATGAGTAGCACTAACTTGGAACAAATCCTGACATTTTTGGTAAATAAACCTGGATAGCTACTGTGACCGGCTGGCATACTAACCATTATGAAAGGTTAAATATGATTAAATTGAATATTCACGTTTCGTCTCTGTCATGAATAATAACTTAAAGGCGTATTTCTCCTTTATTCCTTTCTTTAGACCCTGATTCTGCAAGTGCTGCTGCGTGATTTAGAGGTCGGCGAAAGCGTCTAACATAGTATACTATATTAAAAATTTTTTTTTTAAGTCGTCCCCATGTGGGATGCAAATTTTTTTTTATTTGAAGCCGTACCCTGGCTTTTGCCGGGGGGGGGGGGGGGGGGGGGCTGAATATAGCCGGGGCATAAAAATGGTCTAATGGCTGAACGCGGTTTCAGGGACTTCTCCACGGGTGATCCTCATCCACATGGTGGCACTTTGTGTCATTGGGTGTTTATCGCTTGTGTGATGTCCTGCTGGGGTTTAAGACGATAGATGGGTAGGTGTACACATATATACACGCGTGTGCTTGTATGTATTAGAGCCTCGTGTGTATATCGGCTAGACCAGCTAGACTTTCGCAGGTCGCGGGTTCAAATCAGCATCGAACGAGGTTTTTCTTTTTTTAGACGACCTTGGCTTCCAGATCGAACAGGTGTAAAACAGGTATCAGGTACAGCCCTGAAAAGTAAAGGCAATCGACGTGATGCTAGCCACATCAGCCACCAAGTGCCGATTGGTCAACAAAGTATAGTTCTAGCCATATATTCCTAGCAAACATAATCACGTGGAAAAAGGTCTCTTACTGCGAAATATTTTTGGATATATATTTGTGTGTGTGTTTGTGTGTGTGTTTGCGTGCGTGTGTAGACATGTATGTATGATGTTTGTAAGCCTGGTTGGATCGTATAAAGAATCTAAAGATGGCTAAAAAATAAAATGAATTGTCCGTTAGGTCTAAGTCTCTTAAGGTTTAGGTCCACTCGCCATTGTCTCCCCAAACAAAATTGGTCACGTTTCATTTATAAGTTTGTTGGGCTGGTCTACTTTCCTACAAGTTACAGGTGTGCCGCTCTTTAGTTTGCTTTCTGGGTTGTCTTGCATTTACGTGTTTTTTTTCCGAGAAAGAGATTGCCTGTGATATACATAGCAGTACTCTGTGGGGGGGGGGGGGGGGGGAGACCCAGTTGTAACCTTGTGCCTAGGACGTGTAGCTCAAAGTCTACCAATTAGAAATGAGCTAGTGTGTATATGGGTGCGATCTGGCGAGACCAACGTTAGTTTTACCTAATTGTTTTTTAACCCATGCGCGCGCATACACACATAAAAGTGTGTGTGTGTGTGCGCAAGCACATATATGTATGTGTGTGCGAGCGCGTGTATTTGGTTGAGACAGAACTTGTCAATAATATGCTAGTACTGACTACTGGGTGATATAGTTCTTCACACATAATTTAACATACAATTGTATTTTTACCTTATTCATTAGACTGTAAAAGCAAATTATGTTAGAACGATTTTTAAATTTTTTTTTTTTTTTTTATGCTTCCGGATTAGCACAGCCTGCTGATGTGCTGTGTATATTATTTCCAGATAGCTCATATTTTTTGTTGCAGATTTATTTTCCGGGTAATATTATGATTTTTTTTTTTCTTTTTAACTTGTGCTAATATGTAACATATCTTCTCTGCACATTCGCATCTAAAAGAATGTCTTTAATAAGCGATCAATCTATTTTCTAGACTTTCAGTATGGTTATGAATGGTTGGTCTTCTTTGACATTTATATTTTAAGAATGTTCACTCATTGCTATCTAACACATCTGACTCATTTGTTTGCAAATTGTTCAAAAGTGTGGTACCAAAGGATTAATGTTTTTTTTTTTTTTAATTAACTTTTCAAGAGATGTAAGAAAATAAAAATAAAAAATCCAAGACTTCAGCAAACGATTTCTCAAACTGCTTGTTGCAATAAATAGATTAGAGATTTGCAGAATAACCCGGTATGTTGTGTCAACTGTTCACACATTACAAGCCATGACGGAGTGGCCAGTCCACCTCCTGATGGTCCCTCTTTCCCAGACGATTCCCTGAAACTTGCCAGGAGTTCATTTCATACAGCTGGGTGGAAATTAAAGCAATAGTAGTCGTGATGGCAAAGGAGGGGGGCGGAAAGGGGCGGGGAGGGGGTACTCAAAACTATAGACGAAACTCGGCAGACACACGCATTGACCGCAGTGGCTCACTCACATACAGGGGCATCGACATTGAGAAAATACTGGGGTTCGTGGGAGTGGATTGGAGAGGTGGTTAAGCCTTGTTTAGATGTGTAATAATAGTCTATATGGTGAATGAAATAGTATATAAAAATATAATTGAAATAATTCTAAATGTATAAACAAATACTTGAAAGAGACCTTCAATTGATGGTTGAGAATAAGAAGCATGACACAAAGTAGAGGGAGTTGGGGGGGGGGGGGGGGGGTGGCTGAACCTCTTTACAAATTTTTAGAGGACATATTTCAGTGGCAAAGGGGTGGGGGGGGAGGGGGGTCTGCCACTTGGGTCTGAGTCAACAGGTTTCGACACCCCTGCTCACATACAAACGCACATGTATTCATGTGTTCATTCATGTGTTTATTTATTTATATATTCATCAATTTGTCTTTACTCATAACTGTATTATAAACTATAATCTCACACAAGTAGGACTACATTTTTGTGTTATAATGAACCTATTGTTACCTTTATCCAGGACTCTACTATTCAGTGTATGTGTGGATTCAAAAAACTCTAATAAGCCTACCGGCCACATATTTGCTATCGAATTGATCTCACAACCAATCTTTACGGAGTGACCAAGTGACGCGAGGCCAATCAGAACATCATATGTCTCTGGGCCAGGGTCCAGCTGACAGGGGCACACAAAGATCTGATGGAGACGAACGACTGCGACCGTAATGGTCTGCACCCTCTCGGCAAACTCTAATCAAGCCTGGCACGTCCTCGGTGTTTACGGATGGACTGAGATTACGAGCTGCAAGCAAATGAAGCAGTTCGTTTTGTTTTTACATTCTGTGTTTGGCTTCGGAAACTGCCCGAGGAATTTGTCTACCAAAAGGGCATCATTTGTACAGCAAAGGGTCGTAATCGATATGAATAAGGCAGACAACAAGGGGCGTTCTAAAATTAGATACGTCATTGTTTTGATCATATAAAGAGCTACAGAGCTAATGTTAAGTAGCTGTTGGAATCATTTTCTGTTTTGTAATGTTGACTGTGACAATATCGGCGCCAAGAATCACTGTTGTTTTGGACAATAAGATTTCTGTCTGAGGAGTGGTCGCCTTATAATGAGCAATTTCATGCTATGAAGATGGTAACAAAATTAAAATCGACCGTGAATGTATGTATAATATGTCATGTATACATATATGCAGTTTAATACAATGGAGATTTGAAATAACTGAAAACAAATAAGAAAATAATCACATAACCCTAATGATGCAGGCACAGTTTTATTTATCTGCTCCCTTTTTTATGTCAACATATGCTCGTTTCCAATAAAAGGTTTTTCTCCCTCTGAGCTTTCATTAAGTTTTAACTGTCTTCTTCTACTTCTTTTCTCTGCTCCTGAAATGCCTGGCGGATTCAGCAGAGGAAGAGATCTCTAGAACAGGCCTTTTTGTTCGCTTCGTGTATAGTACTTTTCAGTGTCTCTGATATCTCTGCGGTCTATCTTCTGCGTGGTCAACCTCTGGCTCTGTTACCACTGTATCTGTATAACATTGCTCTCTGTGGTGCCCTGTCTGCTGCAAATCTAATTAAATGGCCAAACCATTTGATTTTTTTGTCTACCTATAAAATGTAACTGTTTAAACTGTACAGATCAGATTATGAATGCTTTACAATTATGTTAAATATGATTAAGTTGAATTGTACATTGGCGTCTTTGGCTTAGGCGTTGCGAACAGGCTTCGTACTGCCGACTTCGATCGCAGCTGTGGACGATCTGTCTTGCGCTGGTTTCTGGGATGGTACCAAGATCTTACTTTCAGGAGCATTGCTGAACTTAAAATTTGTATAGAAAACACACAAAAGCCAGATAAAACTAAAGATGGTTCTGCAATGTCCTGTAAATAAGCAGCTGACTTATAAATTATACAATCTAAAGTTCTACTTAATTAAATAAAAAACAAGAATGAATCAATCAGATGTCTTCAAAAAGAGAGCTGACTAGAAAGGAATCTCAGTACAGTCCCAACAGCTCACCACAGTTGACATAATGGGACAGTCCAATATTTTCGAGAATGGTAACAGTTAATTTTGTCTGTGTTTCTTCTAAGGCGTTGCCAAGCGTTGTCAAGCATAGCATCAGACATTGTGGCAATAATCATGCGATGCTGTTATCGCTGACGGAAAGACAGGACCTGTCGTCTGAACATACCGTTACGGCAAGGGACATGGCTGCAAGTGTGGCGCCCATGTTACATGCAGATTATTCTTTTTCTACACTACTGCTCTGATGAGTTGATAAGCATTCAATTTTTCCCAGTAGAGCTGGACATGTAGAAGAATATAACTGTGGAGTGAGTGGAGCAACTACATCCGAGAGGTTTGTGCTGATACATTATTATCGAATCGTGCAGTGATCGGCGGAGAGAACACCACTGTTGAAATTGATGAAGGTGTTTGCAAGGCGGAAAAATCATGTGGGACGATTCTTTCCACAACAGTGGGTATTTGGTGGCGTCTGTCGGGAATCCGGCGAATGCTTTATGTTCTGCGTTCCAGACAGAAAAGCAGAGATGCTTCTGCCGATTATTACCACAAACATAAGACCTGGTACCACAGTAGTCTCCGAACTCTAGCATCTCCCCCGTCAGTCACTTCATCAACCTCGGCACAGGTGCACATACGCAATGGATCGAGCGCATGTGGATGTCGGCAAAGGAGAGAAACAAGCATCAGAATGGCACGCACAGACACTTTTTGGAGTCTCACATGTGTGAGTTTCTGTGGCGTAAACACACTTCACATGCGGGTCGCGACCTGTGTGCGACCATTGTGACCACTTTGTTGCATTCTGTCAAACATTTTAAAAAATCTACCGTCTCTGCTGCTGTCGTCGCCGTATTTCTCGTGTTTGTGGTGAATTATTGAGATAGAACCGGAATCTCAAATGTTCTATGAATCTCTGCCTGATTGTCCCCTCTCTTCAGCTACAGTTAAACCTCTTTATGTTATCCTCCCAATTATATCACTTCCTATCTCTTGTTCTTCTTTCTGCAGTTGTTTCTCACTTTAGAGCATTTTTTTAAAGGAGATATCTTTTAATGCAGCCGAAATACAAATAATATTTTGTTTTTAACCTGGTGTCCTGTCAAAAATGGTGGTTGGCTATAGTGCACCCCCTAATATCATTATTAAAAAACTATGGTCATGAGGTTGTGATCTTTTTCAAAGTGCCACTCTCATACAACTGCCCAAAATACACGATATGGTTGTTGTTTTTTTTAACTTTTTTTTTATTTTTTTTTTTTTTTTTTTTTTAATAATAATTTTTAAAAAAAAGGAAAAGAACCAATGCAAAAGCCAAATCCAGGTACTACTAAATTATAGCAGTGTCTAACGCATTTACTAACCTCCAAGCCAAAAAGCTGCAGACAAATGAAAACAGTACATTGTTATATAGAATTTTAACAATAATTCAGTGGGTGGAATTGGACCCCACTAGGACCGAATACTGAGCGATTAAAACCCAGTGACCAAAACAGTCACTTTTCGGTACAAATCCCCGAATCCCCGCAATGTTATATACTGGGGACACCAACGGTTACGAAGTAATCTTAAGTCTGAAGGGGCTGCGTGCTTTCGAGGCATGGCGTCCGCCTTGAGTGCTAGAGGTCCCGGGTTCAGGCCCCGGTGAAGGCTGGGATTTTTTTCACGTGCACTTCTAGGAATTTCCCATAAGTCTCTGGGTAGTGAGATCGGACGCCCCTGTGTATTGTTGCGCACGTTAAAAAACCCGTTGCAGTTGGTAATCGAAAGGAGTAGCCTAACGGCGCTGCCCGGGCTAAATTTAGAGTTGAAAATCTACCCAAAATATGTCAGGATCCTCGCTGGTGCTACGGAGCCTGTGCACTGCGCTGAGCTACTTCAGACTCATACTTGAGTTAGAAGTAGAACGGAGCAGTTATGGGTTACTACCCTTGTGCCATAATGTTGCTCCGTTGGTAAAACCTCAAATCTCTCAAGTCCGAACAGGGAATGATATTACAGCATTACTTAGTACCCACGCAAGACCGCTATGGTGTAGCAAATAGACAATAACCTGGGGATCAGAAGGTCGTGGATTCAAACTTTTTTTTTTAACTTTTTGTTTGGCTCACAGGTAGACTGAGCCTTAAATTAGTATCCGGTTTAAAAAAAATCCTGGAATTTAAAGGCGGCTGGTGTGATACTGACCAAATCACCCATGGAGTGCAGACTGCTCTATAAAATACTGGTCTAGCCTTATATGCCCAATACTCCTGAAGGCGTGAAAGATGTTCGTTTACTTTACTCTACTTTTTTTTTCATTTACTGTGCTCGTACTTAATAGTGAACATTAGGTCTGTATTCAATAACGAAACAGGAGTTAAACTTCAGTAAACAGAAAAGTGGATCGTTTGTGTGTTTTCGGGACCCAGAAAGAAGGCACAGAGAAATAACACTGTCAAGCGACCTGCATGTCCTAAAAGAACCTAAGGACTTTTAGTGTGATCGTCAAGTATATCAGCATTTCCACTGGCTGTTACAAACTTGAGAGTCAATGTATTCATTTTCAGATATCGTGTGCCCCTTTCTTGATTTCGTTTTGTTTGTATTTGTTATATGGTGAAGCTTGCTAATATACTTTTCGTTCGGTTTTATATCTTTTCTTTCTTTATTTCGGCACTTGTCTGCACTGATAAATATGTGCCTGTCTGTTTTATATTAATTAGATACACATAATAACAAGCTGACTTCTATAATATTAAACTGACTTGCCTGATAAAATTTGACGAGTCTAATCCTGGCTTCTTGACCCAACATTTCGTCTTCTGTTAGTCTATGTATTGTTAAATTGTTTCTCTGCATATGGTCAAACCAAGATCGATTTTGTGTTTGCATTGTTAAATTCAAGATGATTGATTTCAATGCACTGGGTTTTATCCCATATGGCTTGGTCTCTCTTCCAGACCGGCTAGCCGCCTGTTGACAGAGTGTACAAAGCACGACCTCCGTAGCTCAATCGACGATCCTTGTGGATCTCTGTTAAAATTGCACTCATAAACTGAACGTTGCAGTGTGAAACGAACCTTCGACCTTCAGAACGCGAGGCAAACGGTTTGACCACTTTGCTATGAAGATCCTCCTGTTTGTTTGCATTACTAACGAAATTTACCAGTACATACTCTGTTGCATTTTCCAAAATGTGTTTTACCCTTTATGTTTCGGTGTTTAAACACAAATACAACTAGTTTTTTTTTACAGTTCCCGTAATATTACACATCAAGACTTGTTTCCCGCATGGACTCCGAGGTTCCATGGTGAAGAAAACAAGAATAGACTGAGCGTCAAGCAACAATCAGCTGCACACAAATAAGCCAGTAAAACGGATGTACGCACAAAACTTAGGCCCTGGCACAAAGCCACAGTCCAAATGGGCGGACAGACAGGACTTTCCGTCTAAGCTTACAGCCGGTGAAAAAGAAGAAAAAAGGGAAGTCAACAATAAAAGCCCATGCCGTGTAGCGATCGTGGTCATCTCTACCTACAGCCTTCTCACTGTCAGCTGTGAATATAGTCAGATACATCCATGGACTGATGTCAATCTAGAATCGTCTCTCTTGGTCTCCTTCTGCGTCTCATTTCAACTTTCCGGCTGCCAGGACTTTTCCCATCTCACGTCTTGACCGAATCGCTTTCTAATCAGCTCCCACTACTTAAGGTGAAATGGGCACACATCGTTTTTCATATTTTATATGACAAATCCCTAGTCCAGAGTTATATGAACAGTCTCCACTGACCGTTTTTACATCCCATGATATTTCCTAGCATACGTTTTACTCTCGTTAGGACTGAATACAAAATCCTCACCCATTCCCTCACCCTAATTGTCCCATTTATATAAAGGTGCTAACCTATGACGTTCGGACGGACAGGGATTTTGTACAAAAAGTTAACCTCTGTTCTAAGTGTGTAAAATCAGACAATGAGTAGAACACAAGTTTATGATGCCGTGTGACCTTACTGAAATGCAGTCTTTGTTGCAGTTCCAGCATAAATGCACATGGATCATATAAAACATAAACTGTGTGAGATTACCAACAGAGAATGTGCCCGCATCGTTACGCCGAAGACAAAACAATTGTAGGCAGGATGCATAACTCCTGTCAGACACTGACAATATTACACGAATGCAGAAGTAAATAAAGGTCACGAGGGGGGGGGGGGGGGGGGGGGAGGGGGGACATAAATAAAGGAATCTTAAGCTGGAAACTATGGACCATAATAGACTGCGTGAAAGTTTATGAGAAAGTTTGTATTTTGCATCCGTCTTTAAACTCGATGTTAGCTTTTGTAAGTACCAATATTTTCTGTCCTTGTCTTGATAGTGCGATGATACACGCGTTCCAAGTTCATATTTTCATGTTTTCAGGGAACATTTAATTCTGTATTTTTCTAAAGCATTTATTTGTTTTTCAATCCGCATATTTCCATACACGAACTGTACCACTTTAAATAGCAGATGTTCGTCAGCATCTGTGATTGTACATTGAGATCTTTTATCTTAACTCATATTAGGAGGCTGCGTGGTCTCGAGGCATAGTGTCCGCCTCGAGTGCTGGAGGTTCCGGGTTCCATCCCCAGTAAGGGCTGGGGTTTTTGAAACACGCCTGGGGGATTCTCATCCGACTGGTGGCATATTGTGTCATCGTGTGTTAATCGCTTGTTGTGCGGTCTTAGTGGGACTGAACGTAATTCACTTACTCTCTCACTCACTCACTCACTCACTCATTCACTCACTCTGTATAGCAGATTGCGGTTATCTCGGCAGCTCTGTGGTCTTGGCAGCACAAATACTCATCCTGATCTAACTTCTTTTCAACTTGTAACATGCACCAGTGAAGGTCAAAATGCTTCCTCATTGTTTACCTTCTCGTTATTGTTCCTACTGGGTGGCGTTGGTCATCATATTTGCATGCATCTTTCTGTCTGGCGTAATGTCATACACTTCTGATACGTGTGCTCGTCTATACCAAACCCAGCACCGTGTCTCTTTATTTCATTCTGCTTCAATTTCCCACTATCTTTCAATTGTCGTGGAGTACCACAGTTGTCCTCTTCTCATAACGTAGTCCTCTTCTCAGGATTCCCATGACGTAGTCCTCTTCCCGGGATTCTCATAACGTTGTCCTCTTCTCTAGATTCTCATAACGTTGTCCTCTTCTCGGGATTCTCATGACGTAGTCCTCTTCTCGAGATTCTCATAACGTTGTCCTCTTCTTGTGATTCTCATGACTTGTCCTTTTCTCGTGATTCTCATGACGTTATCCTCTTCTTGTGATTCTCATGACTTGTCCTTTTCTCGTGATTCTCATGACGTTATCCTCTTCTTGTGATTCTCATGACGTAGTCCTCTTCTCGGGATTCTCATAACGTTGTCCTCTTCTCTGGATTCACATAACGTTGTCCTCTTCTCTGGATTCTCATGACTTAGTCCTCTTCTTGTGATTCTCATGACGTAGCCCTCTTCTCTGGATTCTCATGACAGTCCTCTTCTTGTGATTCTCATGACTTTGTCCTTTTCTCGTGATTCTCATGACGTCATCCTCTTCTTGTGATTCTCATGACGTCATCCTCTTCTTGTGATTCTCATGACTGTCCTTTTCTCGTGATTCTCATGACGTCATCCTCTTCTTGTGATTCTCATGACTTTGTCCTTTTCTCGTGATTCTCATGACGTCATCCTCTTCTTGTGTGTCTCATGACGTTATCCTCTTCTAGTGATTCTCATGACTTTGTCCTTTTCTCGTGATGCTCATGACGGAGCTGGAGAACATAGTGTCTCCTGATGAAGCTAATCATCTCTTTGTGAGCTAATGTCTTTTAACATGTCTTCGCCACGCGAATTATCTGTCTATGGTGTCTTCATCCTTTTTCACTACAATCACATTCATGTAAATCGCATTCAGTTATTGTATTAACTCATCCCATTCACTTTGTAAAAGATATCCTTGGTGTTTTTCTAAAAAGTATAAATATATTTTATATTTTTACACAAAATTGTGTCTGCATTATACTACAGTAATGTTTTTTATAACATCTAATGGCCTTTAATTTGGATGTGTATCTCAGGAGCCTTGGTGATATAGTGGCTAATGTACAAGCTAACCTAGACAGGTGTCTTGGTTTAAACCACAGAAGTAGCAGAATTTCTTCCAACGGATACAGTTTTGGAGTACACCAAGCCACAACAAAGATGCCTTCCATACGCTTTCTAGAATTGTCTGGAAAAGAAAGGCGATGAAGAAGAAAACTTGCAGGTCTAATTAAATTTTTTGAAAATAACATTTTAAACCCTCACACTTACCACCCCAATGGCAGAATCGGCTACGGGCCTACATTTTACTTTTAGTCTATTCATACTGGACTACAAAGGCCAGGTTGATTTAACAGAGGACTATTTTTTTTTTTTTTTTTTTTTTTTTTTTGCTTTTTGGTGTACTGGGCATAAAGTGCTAGATCTATATTTTACAGACAAATCGGCACTTAGTGAGGGGTGAAGTCAACATTCTGCAGGCCGCCTTTTCATTCTATGACTTTACCTGGTATCCATTTTAGGCTGGGTCCACCTAGGCGCCAGTGTCATTTCTGAAAAAATCCAGCTCCGTTACTTTAACATGAAGATGCATCTTTTAACGCTTTCCAGTCAGTGGCCACAAACACTACCAAGATAACTACCTTTCGCTCTTGCACAGAACTGCCTTTTCCACTCTGCTTGAGAACCACTGTTTTACCACTACTCCAAGCGTATAATCTTGTCCGTATCTGACCACTCACTAGCCGTAAGTGTAACCTTTCCTACATTTCTCTTATCAGACCATACCAACACATGGGTGGAGAAACCTTTTCGGCAGCCCCAGACAAGTTACAGACAAATGTGTCACATCACGTAAAATATACTTTGACTCCGCTCCGGAAAATAAGTTAATGAAACAAAAGCAGCAACAAAGAAACACTCATCCAACAACAGCATATTGTCATGATTTAGTTATTCATGTTTACACTCATAAAATTCCAGGTGGGAGTGGAATCACCTGGTTGGCACATGCGACCCGCCCGTGACGGAAACACTGGGAGAAATGCTCATAGATCTCCCCGGGGTTATGAAAATACTCAACGTCGTTCCATTCTTCCTCTCGCGTTTGCCTTGTGAGGCATTCCTACTTTACAAAGCACGTGTTTGCGTTTCGAGCCTGATGTCTGTATTTCCGTTTGTCCCTTATGAAAGGTAATGCGCACAGACTTCAAATGTACCAACAGGTAAAGGAAACGTAATATGGAGACAGAGAGGAGTGTCAATATAGTGCAGCTCCTGTTGGAAGCTGTTGTAATGTGATTACGGAAGGGAACAATAAGCATTCGTTTACTGGATAGTGTTGTTGACTTTCACAAAGAGAAGACTTGTCTTTTCAAACGTTGAATATTTTCTTAACTCTTTAGATCCCAGACACTTTCTATATCATGTTGGTATACTAGCGTGGCAATCGCTGAGCGGGTCTTTAAAAAAAATTACACTCAGATGAAACAGGTTAAATTACATTATCTATTGTGATTGACGATTGTGGGTTAAGATAATTCAACAATTGGATAGGCTGGGTTACAGTAACTACTGCATAAACTATAGTCGGGTAATGCAGCATAAAAATGAGACAAAAGAGGCTCAAAAAGTGTACTATGTGTACAGAACAATTAATACATGTACTGTGAGTTGTTTATTACTGAAGCAATAATAAAAAATTAAAAATAACGTGAGCGAGAGAGAATCACACAGAGAGACACCGAGAGAGAGAAGTAGAGAAAGCGGGAGAGAGAGATGGCAAAAATATCCAGGAAAATTGACAACAATTAGATATCAAACATAAATCTAGCCGACATTGAAACAGGCAGAAGCATTGTCAGGTATACAGATGATCACCTATAAAGGCGTAAATATTTATTGCAGCAATTATTGTATTAACACCTACCGACATTGGTATAAGATCTCGACCATGTATTTGTTGATGTAGAGGGTAGCTTATTTAATACACTCGTCTATTCCTCTATAATGCAGGCCTGATAGCGTACCTAACGTAGACTAGCCATCAATACAAGATAGTTTTCTATCAAACCGGCCTCTAATTTCTTTAAATCAGCTTGAGTGGCTTATCTACATTCTTTGGTCATGTTATGAAGAAGAAGAAAGAGCCCTTTTCACGCACCGGGCATTTGGGAAGAGCACCCCATATTTGGTCATGTGATGAGAAGGAGAAAACTGGAGTACATCGTGACAGTAGGAATGTTGGAGGGGAGAGGAGGCAGTGGGAGACCGAGAGAACAGATGCCGACACAGTTTAACATTATGGCATGGAGGATCATCTATGTCAGAGTTGACTGAAAGTACACGAGACAGAAGGCTGTGGATAGACATGACTACCAATGCCACACGGCATGGACTTTAAGAAAAAGAAGATCACGCCTTTTAAAATTACACTTATTTTGCTCCATCTGCTTCGAAATATGGAACTTCGGCTTGCAAGTCGTTTCAACCTAAAATGGCTACCATATAAAATACTCAGAAGTAAAGGCGGCCGGCTTGATGCTAACCACATCATACATATTGGTCTATAAAACACATTAGTCTAGAATCCTGCGGCGGATGGCCCAGTGGCCTAAAACAAATTTACTTTTTTTTTTTTATTGACTTTTACCTTGGTCGTGTAATAACTTTTAGTAGCGCAGGATTTAGTCCAGTTGCTCCAAGGTCATACCAGAGTGATTTTGCTTCACAATGGTATGTTTTCATACCAATCAACTGCACAACTCTCATTATGCGATAGGTAACTATTTAACATCTTTTTCAGAAAAAAATACACGGAACTGTGGAGAGAGGAATGGAAAAAAAAAACAGTAAACATCCACAAGACCTCATCAACAGACTCAACAGGAAATCAAATACAACTGTTTTTTGTCTAAGTACAGGTCACTGCAGGCTTAACTACCATATGCATAAATTTAAGTATTACAGACTCCGCAGTGTGCATGTCAAATGGGACTACAAACACATGAGCACATTCTGCAGCCCTGCTCATTATACTAACAACTACGAAAAGAAACCTGTCCGCAAGACCAAAAGCGTGCAAAGCAAACCATGGGGAACCACGAAGGACTTGCATCAAACACATGAATTCATAGAGATAGCCCACCTGACAATCTGACCTGAGCATAAGATACTGAACGCAAAGAAGAAGGGTGGTTTAATAAAAACTGTCACTGTGGTGGGACGTATGAAACACCCTATATCTGTTGTATTAGGGGGCACCTCTTACTATGTACAATAACTAATTGCATCGCGGAGGACAGTGAAGCAATGCCTTAGTTTATGAGACGACCTGTTACTTCACATCCCACCACCAGTAGCTGGTAAGGAATCTAGTCTACCCATTACTACACAAGGGGAGCTTGAGCCTGACATCTCAGCCCATTGCGCCCCCCCCCCCCCCCACCCCGGCACTACTCCTATTTCTCTCACCACCTCGAACACTTATTTGCAAAGGAGTATCAGTGGTGTCAACTATACATGTACAGACGTTGATTATTTGTTTACACTGCATTATGTTTATCTTCAGTTTACCACATAATGATGGTAACAACAATATTAACACAATACTTTATTATCATTATTATGGCGTATTTAAACAAGGCTTAATCCCCTCAAAGATCCCGTCCCTATAAAATTATTAGGTCCCCTTGCTGTCGGCGTACCTTGTAATACACTGATGTGTTTTCCAGAAACGAACAGCTAATGTTAAGCACAATGAAATAGAGGCGATATAATCCGTCGATGTTGATACAACTTGAAGGTGTCATGTTTTCCTCAGGGATATGTTGTGAGAACGGTTGCATAAACTACGGTATTTCATTTATCACCCGCATGCCCCAGAAAACGAAGCCAGACTGCGCACCAGCTAGACATTATACAGAAAACCGAGAAGAAGAAAGCCGAGAGTACGATTCCACAGTAAATAACACCCCCCCCCCCTCTCCCCCCACAAAAAAGACGGGAATTCAAAATCTGGTACATAATGCAAATGATTACTGAAAATTAAATTGCCAAAGCATGTATATGACTTCTGTATTTTGCTTCTGTCGCATGAAAAGCAGAACACTCTTGGGCCTTGGTTGTTGTTGTTAGTAATATGGGCAATATATATATATATGACTATTAAAATATAATTTACCTGGCAAATCTATGACAATAACAGGTGGCCACAGGGTCTTATCTGGTCGGAAACCACTGACTTTAAACTGTTCCCTGGTATTTGTTAAGGCTGTCTTATAGCATGCTGAAGAATGTTACTTTTTCAAAAGTATACGAAAAAGTTTATAAAATACACACAAAGGCATGTAAGGTATGAGAAAGAGATGTATGAGAAAGTGAGGTATGAGAAAGTAAGGTATCAGAAAGTGAGGTATCAGAAAGTGAGGTATCAGAAACTGATGTGTAAGAAATGAGGTATGAGAAAATGAGGTATGATAAAGTGATGTTTGAGAAAGTGAGGCATGCGAAAGTGAGGTATGAGAAAGTGAGGTATGAGAAATTGAGGCATGAGAAATTGAGGCATGAGAAAGTGAGGTACGAGAAAGTGAGGCATACGACCCAAAACTGGCAACGATAATGATCCTGATGGCGATCCTGATAAAGATGATGACGATTAAGATGATGATTATGTTGAAGAGTTTTACAATTTAATTCACAACTCTGATTCTTTTCTTAACTCTGCCAGCGTCTTCTATTATATGATCCCGATTTAGGGAATCTGTTTTACAATATATATATATATATATATATATATATATATATATATATATATATATATATATATATATATATATATATATATATATCTTCATTGACTAATACACTTTCATAGATGTGTAACAATCGCAGCTAACACTGCCACCCGTGCAGCCAAGGGAGCTTTGATACGGGCAATTGCATCTTTGCCAAGTAGGCGTGAGAACTGGATCCTCCCAGGTCGGCCTGTAATAAGTGGGTCTACAAACCGTTATGCTCTGCTGGCAGTGTCGAGGAGAAAGAGACTGGCAAAATTTGGTGCTGAATTTCCTGGCCCTATGTTTCTTCCTATGTTGAACAGGGCTAACTGTGGAAAGTAGATTCCACGCTCCATTTTTTGAGAACAAAGGGTAACCTAACTGCCGCTAGCAAGGATGTTGTAAAAGGCGACTAACTAGGGTTGTTTCCTTAAAGTCGGAGTGCATCCATCTGATAGGCAGTTAGCTACACCACCAGTCTGTATACAAAAAAAGGTCATGCAACGAATAAGCACGCAAAACTCCAGTTCTGGATCAAGAACAAAATTCAGGAGAGGACAAACGTTCAGAACTTGATTAACTTTACTATTTGACTTGTCTATTCAAAATATTGGGTTAGCACCAAACGTTTAATTTACGCCCCAACGCATTACAACGCTTAGAACACACACTCTCTCTCATTCACACATACTCACACATTCACACACAAATACATACACACGCACACATATAGATATGGTGACTCCACGTCCCGATTTTAGATGTGCCCTGGCTGTCATGTCAATTCTCGAAAAAAAAAATTCACGCCAACTGTCGCGTTTTGCAAAGATGTAAGATTAGGCTCTCGAATAGAACAAGCAGTGATAGGTATATCTGTAGGCCTTATAATATTTCATAGGGTTATATACTTTTACGTCTCAAATGTGTTTGATGAGAATTGTCATTTTAATATGTTTCTTCATTGCATATAGTTTCGCTTATTTTTTGGTGGCTCGATTTTGAATACCATTGTCGAGCGAGTAATTAACCCGTTCACCCTGGTGACCTAGGGAAAAGGGACGTAGTCTGAACTAACATGTTGTCATTTTCAGATCAAAATATTAACAGGATTTCCCGTTCTGGGCTCAAGATATTATGGTCAACACACACACGCACACACGCACGCACGCACGCGCGCACGTGCACACGCGCACACGCACACACACATACACAACACATATATATAAAACACTTTTTTTCTTCTTCAGACTATTATGTGTTTGGTATTAACCTTGTATGTGTGTATTGTGTATGTTTTTAGATATAGTGCAAGAGTAATAGCCAGCTAGAAGTAACATCCTGTGATGCGTGACTTCAGCAGACACCAGTATCGTTTTCTAGCCAGCCAAATTATCCAAAGTGCTTGCCTCCTTAATGCTGGGGTAACAGCTCTGTGGCTTAGGTGATAGACCAGTGGTTCTCCAAATGCTGTGATGGTTACACAAGGCAAACCAGGATTCTACAACATGCTACCTTTTATATTCTCTCAGGTCGACCCAGTCTTAAATGGGAACCAAGAGAAGTCCTTGGAAGTAAAGGTGTGATGTTGTCATCATCAAGTGCCGATTAATCTATATAACATAGATTTAGCCCTATATGCCTAGTACGCCTGCAGACATGGAAATTTGAACTTTACTTTTTACATTTTTGCAATCAGTCAGGCATCAAATGTAAATGTTATCAGTTCTCTTGTTCTTTTTATTTTGATGTGTAGCAAATGCCGTATCATTCATTTAGGAGAAAAAGAAAAGAGACACCTATTTCTAGAATTGTTCAAATGGTATTTTACAGTGAAACAGTTTTTTGTCGAGCAACATAATTGTCTAATAGCTGGGGTTGTCTTTAAACTAATTCGGTAGCGATTTTTTTCTTTAACGTTAACGTTTTTGTTGTTGTGGGCACTGCATTAGAGTCTGATGACAATTAAATGCATAACACCTGGAGAAGAGACTTTACAGACGAACTAATCACAAACTGTCCAGATGCAGGGAGCTGAATTATGGGCTGGTTCTCCGAACAGGTTTACAAATCATGTTAGGTTCTGGTCTAAAATCCAGCGTTATACGACCAACCGGCTTCTTGGTTTAGAGATGGAGAGGAGAACTCTGCTCCTCAACACTGGTGGTGATGGTAATTTAGTCTCGGTTCAAGAGGAAGGTCTACACAACAGGGCTATTCTTTTGGACGTCTGCAAGCCCAATCTGGCCACAAGATGCCGAGTAAATGGCTCGCTGATTATTTTTAAAATAGTGATCTTTGTCCCTCCCTGGGACTCTGCCCTCTGGCCGGTGACGATCCCCATATTCAAAATGTTAGCCCTTGAGAAATCTTAGCTGAACAGGCCTGTTCCATATCATTCATAAATCAAATGGTATCCTTCTCTTCAAAACTCAAACAACATAAATGCCAGTGTTTCTGGTTTCCTACTGGACATTCAGTCTTCAAGAGGATTTGTCAGCCATATTTATTTTTTTCCAACGAAATTACAACTTTCTCTTTTAGTCAAAGACATTTTTAAATTACTAAACATCTGTGTTTAAATTACTTAAATAATAATGTATTCGGCAACAGGAATTAAACTAGGTTTTGGTTTGATCGGCTTGGCTTGGCTTTTTTACCCCACCAGGACATCACACAAGCGATAAACACCCGATGACACAAAGTGCCACCATGCGGATGAGGATCACCGTGGAGAGGTCCCAGAAACCGCGTTCAGACATTTGGCCATAATGATGACCTGCCTATATTGCGGCCCCTGGCAAAAGCCAGTGGGGCTTCAAATAACAAAAAATAACGTCCTAAGAAGGACGTAAGGAATATATAATGGTTTGATCAGCTAAAATTAATGTAACAATCAAACGCAAACTAAGCCAATTAGACAACACTAAAAGCAAATTACAGAAAAAAGTTTATCATACCTTAACATGAAAAACGTAGCATCTAGTGAAACGTATTGAAAAATGAGAAGTTTACAAATCGGAAATTGCATTGTCATAGAATAATATTGATATAAACCAATGCACGTGAAGTTATTTCTTAAAAATACAATATTGTTAGAGACGCTCATAAAGAGCAGCCTGAGCCTTTGGTTCTTTTACCGCTTCTTTTTCTACATTCTTGCTTGTAATTGCGGCTGACAGGATGCTTTGTGGTTTACAGCCGGGTAGTGATATCACCCCAACACATCCGATTTCAGCAAACTTTTAAATAGTTGCATGTTACATTTGTTAAGGTGCAGTGGTTCTATTCATTTGTTTCCCCTGAAAAAGCCCCGATCACACAAGAAGACATTTTGTGGTCCAGAATTAGGACCAGGCGAGAATCATCGCCTTAGACCAAACACTGACACATAGATGTTTATTTCTGGACCTCAAAGCCACAAGTTGTCTGCAGATTCTGTTAACACCACGTCAGGCCTTGCGAAAACAAGCACAGTTCTCCTGGATGGCGTTTTAACACCGAGCTCAAGAGCAACGATTGCTCTAAAGCCGCGCTGAATTTCTTTTCTTCTTTTCTTTTGCGCTCCGGTAAATATAATAAAATTGTATTTGTTTGAGTGCTAAATAGTGTGTTGTTTTAGTTCCCTGCTTGCTTGCATAACAGTCTACTGAGTTACGGTTGTTTTCCCCATTTGTTCTATGAATGTATTTTTTTTCCCAAACGACAACACTATTACTGCTTGTTTACACATTCTTTAAGCAGAATTTCTTGTTCTTTCTTGTTGTTCGTGTTTTATGATATTTATTTTTATGTCGTGTTATTCGATACCGTTATTTCACATTCTCATTTTTTTTTCTCAATAAGATCGACTACTTTTCAGCAAAAACTTTTATTTGCAGACTTTAAGAGCTATATCTATCTATTCATTTATTGATGAATGGATAAGTCTAGTCTTCTATTTCTGAATCCAGTCATCAATACATCCTCCTATCAAACAAACAAAACAAAAATACACATCCTCTTCAAGGGCCAACACTTTTTTTTTAACTCTCTTATGTGTTTTACATGATTTATGTGTAATACATAAGTCCATAGACGTCGGTTTATCGGTGTGACTATCCGCCTACTTTCTCGACCACCAGTCCGCCCACCTGTCTCTTTATTTGCCTGATAGTTTAAGGCTAGGGGGCGGCGTGGTCTCGAGGCATGATGTTCGCCTCGAATGCTAGAGATGCCGGATTCAATCCCCGGTGAGGGCTGTGATTTTTTCACGTCGACTTGGTCTTCTAGTAATTCCCCCCTGGTCTCTGTCGGACTCAGACTCGAGTTAGAAGAAGAACGGAGCATTTATGGGTTACTACCCGCGTGCCATGATGGTGATCCCTTGTTCAAAACCTAAAAACCTCAAACCTAGTTTAATGCTCTATTGGCTGGTCAGTATTTTCATGATTTTCGTTCCTATTCCACTCCTTGCCCGGCGTTTTAGCGTAGTTGGCTTAACCGTATTGCGCGGTGACCGGGTAACGAACTCCTTGTGGTCCGGATTCACTCCCTGGGTAGGCAGAAAGGCCACATTTCTCCCAGATTTACAGTATTTACAATGGAATCAAGGCCGAAAGGTTGCGATATCCATAATACCGAGCCTAAGGGTTAACAGCTCATGGTTTCTGGATACTAAAACAAACAAAACAACAAACATTCCACTCTTTCAGGCGTATTGGGCGTATAGGGCTAGATCTATATTTTATAGACCAATCCGCACTGGGTGGATAATGTGGTTAGCATCACACCGGCTGCCGTAACTTCCCACAATTGCACAGGACACCCACTCAAGTCTGGTTCGACCTGAGAGTCAAGGTGAAGTTAAACGTAAAGGACCTTTTTTCACGCCTTTCATGCGTATTGGGTACATAGAGCTAGGCTTATATTTTATAGACCAAATGGCACTTGGTGGGTGATGTGATAAGCATCACGCCGACCGCCTTTACTTCCCAGGACTGTACCTGGTACTCGCTCAAGACTGGGTCCACCTGAGAGCCAAGGTCATTTTTGAAGAGAATCTCGTCAGGAACCGAAGCCACGACCTTCGATCCGTGAGATTTTGGCCGCCACACCACGGCGGCTGTCACCAAACTCGTGCGCGCACACCACACGCACATCACACACACATATATATACATATGTGTGTTTGTGTGTGATGTGTGTGTTTGTGGTGTTTGTGTGTACGCGCGCGTACGTACCTGTGTAAAATTAAGCCCTCTGATATTTTTTTGGTGGGGGGGGGGTGTAATTGAGGGGGGGGGGGGGGCACTCAAATGACATGAACGTCCAGGTTCCGGCGCCCATGCAATTTTCCAAGAATATGTCTGTCTGTCTGTTTGCTGTCGTGATGGTTAATCCACAGACACTTTGTAGGCTAGTCAGTTGGTCTAGTCTTCGAGTCAACTGTCAGTAGGTTGAATACATCAGTCTACATTTCTGGTCGACTACCTAACTACCTCTTCGTGAGCCTCTCATTGTACTTTTTTTTTATTCACCCCAAACAAAGTAAATTACGAAGCCCCTGGGAAAGTGCCATATTCTAGAGAAGCTTTTTGTTGGGCTTCGGTTAGAGTAAGTGGTTATATCTGAGGTGTTCAGAGCTGACAATGTAAGGTTAGTTGCGTATCCTTTACATGACGTTGCAGAATCAACCCCATCAGCCCCTGGCTGTTGTGTGGTTTCACTAGGCAAATTTACGTCCAGTAGTTTTCCATTGCCTCTGGACGCTCGGCTCCCTGATACCACTGTCGAAACCAACGCCAGGCGTATGGTCCGCAGCTGGGATCGAACCTGGTACCCCGGCATTACGAAGCGTTCGCATCGACTTAGCCACAGAGCCGACAGCTGCCAATGACCCGAATTATTAACCTAATTTAATCCCTAACACCCCTAGAACACTAGATATTCCAGGAACCCCGGGATTTCCTTTGTTTGGGGTGAGTTAAAAATAAAGTACCCCCTCCTACTCACTTATCTGTCCACTTAACCTCACATCTAAATACTGTCTACCGACCTACATTTGGACCTCCCTACATAACATCTTATGTTGCCCTCCTAGGAAATGTGCTCGGTAAAACATGACTTAGAGAACACAACAATAAAAAAACCACTGGTTTATAGCATTCAGCGTAGACATAATATCTAACGTGTGCACTAGCATCTTGAAACATTCGTCTGGTAAAGAAAGCGGGAACATAAACGAACAGCGTTTGTTAGCGTTTTCACGGAATTCAGTCCGTCGTCACTTATGTAAAAAGAAACAGTGGAATATCACTGTAACAAAGGCCACTAACACGGCGGTTGCTGTATCTTCATTGTACTTTCGTGTCTGAGTAATTAGTCGAAGGTAGGCAAGGATGAAAGTAAGCATTTTTTGCCAAGGGGTGCAAGGCGATAAAACAAGTCTTAGCTCTTACCAGGAAAGAATAATCTGTATGGAGAATAAATATTCCTTCTGTGAGGTGTTGCGATGTGTAAGAAGAAAGAAAAATCTGAGAACAGCATGAAAGATTGTGAGGATAAGAAACGGGCTAGCAAGATAGGCAGCATTCAACATGAAAGAGAAAACACAAGGTTACGCGTGAAAGGGGGAACGTAAATAGAAGTGTGATAAAGGAAGGAATCCGAAACGTTGTCTAAAACAAATATTTGAAGCAGTTTTCACAATGAAGGTTTTTACGTGTTGGTTCCGGGGCTCTGTTTGGTCGGAAAGGGAAAGGGCGAATAGACTCACTGCCTCCTAACAAAGCATGTCGTAGGAGGCTGTCAATAAGGGGTATTTTCTTCGAAGTCGGAGTGCATCTTTCTTATAGCGAAGTTATGCTATTATGTTATCAAAATTGACGTCTTTGCACATTGGGCATCCCCATGCGTGCTCATCCTTCGATGAAGCAGCTACTCCTAGGTACATCTACTGATTGTTCCCACGAGAAGTTGGTTATAGTATCTCCTGTCGTTACCTCGAAGACAGCATAGACGTGCTTCACCAAGCCTAACTCGTCAGTCAGTCGGTCGTGTTAGCGTCAGAGCTTCGCCATTATGCCCAGCCTAGAGCGCATAGCGTTAATGATATCAGCTCTGTCCACGCGAATTACCAGCAGCCTGCACGCAATCAAACCAGATCTCTCCGTGGCGAAGTGGTTTAGCCGTTTGCCTCGCACTTTGAAGCTCATGGGCTCGTTTCATGGCAGCGCCGTTTAGTTCAAAAGTACAATTTTTAAGGAGATTCATGGGGATCGTCGCCGGAGCTACGGAAGCCGTACTCTGTGCGCCGCTGGCGACAGGCAGCCAGCTGTGAGAGAGATTGAGCCATATCGGATAAAACCCGGTATAATGAGGTCGATCCTCCCACTTTTGCCTTTACAATTAAAACCAGATTTGTAAAACGAATGTGTATGCAAAACTGGAAGAAGACCACATTTCAGACTGGAAAAACAATCAGAAAAGTCCACTGGAGTTTACAACTGGCGAACAGTGAGACAAAGATCAAAACAATGGAGGTCGTTTGCATTGCATCCAATGCTGTTTCTAAGGGGCAGAGGAATGTGAGCTGCTGAGCGCTGGTCTCTCACACAGAGAGACTGATGTTTCACTATCTGAAAGCCACGAAGATGGTGGCTCCCTTTTTAAACCACATCCCTGCGAGAGAAGAAACACGGTATGTTCAAAACTGGACTGCAAAACGATCAAATGACATCTCAAATCCTAGTGTGGGTTCCAGGGCTCCCACTGTAGGGAAAACAAGCATGTCGTAACAGTCGACTAATTGGGAGCTTTCTTCGAAGTCGGAGTGTTTCCAACCGGAGAGACAATGAACCAAAAATATGCATACAATTGGGTCAGATATGTTAAATGGATGTGCACGCAACCATCAAGTTCTGGAACAAGACTAAAGTTCAGAGGTGGACAAACAACCAGAACTTTCTACTAGAGTTTACAGCCAGTGAACGTGAAGAAGAAGAAAACATTTAAGCTACATAGGCACGCAAACGTTGTCTAGATTATGACAAAAGTTGTTAGAGGCATATTTAAGACCCTCTTAGATAACCTTCGTAATGCCGTGATGCCGGGTTCGATCCCAGGGGCGCGCCATGCGCCTTGCGTTGGTTTCGACAGTTGCATCAAGAAAGCCGGCTGTCCAGAAAGAAATGGCAAATTACTGGACGCAAATTTGCCTACAAAAACCACACAACAGCCAGGGGCTGTTGGGGTTGGTTCTGCAACGTCCTGTAAAGGATACGCAACTAACCTTAGATAGCCTAAGAAGTTATAAGAAGTAACGGATTAAGGACAACACATGTATACAGTCAATACAAAGTAGGAAAAACCAACAGGAGGACAAAGATAAAAAAGACTACAGTGGCCATAGAGAATTGGGACACAGACAAGTGGGATTGACAAATGTATGGACGGACGGACGGACAGCCAGCCAGCCAGCCAGCCAGCCAGCCAGCCAGCCAGCCAGCCAGGCAGGCAGGCAGGTGAGCGGGCAGGCGGACGGACGGACGGACGGACGGGCAGGCAGGCAGGCAGGCAGGCAGACAGGACAGACAGGACAGACAGGACAGACAGGACAGACAGGACAGACAGACAGACAGACAGACAGACAGACAGACAGACAGACAGACAGACAGACAGACAGACAGACAGACAGACAGACAGACAGACAGACAGACAGACAGACAGACAGGCAGGCAGGCAGGCAGGCAGGCAGGCAGGCAGGCAGACAGGCAGGCAGGCAGGCAGGCAGGCAGGCAGGCAGGCAGGCAGAGAGAGAGAGAGAGAGAGAGAGAGAGAGAGAGAGAGAGAGAGAGATATATAGATAGATAGATAGATAGATAGATAGATAGATAGATAGATAGATAGATAGATAGATAGATAGATAGATAGATAGATAGATAGATAGATAGATAGATAGATAGATAGATAGATAGATAGATAGATAGATAGATAGATAGATAGATAGATAGATAGATAGATAGATAGATAGATAGATAGATAGATAGATAGATAGATAGATAGATAGATAGATAGATAGATAGATAGATAGATAGATAGATAGATAGATAGATAGATAGATAGATAGATAGATAGATAGATAGATAGATAGATAGATAGATAGATAGATAGATAGATAGATAGATAGATAGATAGATAGATAGATAGATAGATAGATAGATAGATAGATAGATAGATAGATAGATAGATAGATAGATAGATAGATAGATAGATAGATAGATAGATAGATAGATAGATAGATAGATAGATAGATAGATAGATAGATAGATAGATAGATAGATAGATAGATAGATAGATAGATAGATAGATAGATAGATAGATAGATAGATAGATAGATAGATAGATAGATAGATAGATAGATAGATAGATAGATAGATAGATAGATAGATAGATAGATAGATAGATAGATAGATAGATAGATAGATAGATAGATAGATAGATAGATAGATAGATAGATAGATAGATAGATAGATAGATAGATAGATAGATAGATAGATAGATAGATAGATAGATAGATAGATAGATAGATAGATAGATAGATAGATAGATAGATAGATAGATAGATAGATAGATAGATAGATAGATAGGCAGCCAAGCAGAAAGACAGACAGTGAGCACATCAGTTTAAAGTGCCTAATCTCTTAAAAGATCTGTATATCGCAAGGTGAAGACAACACAGATATTCAGGCTGAAATCCAACAGTGTTCCACCCTTTATTCGGCCAAAGATAACAAATGCGCAAAGAAACAAAAAACAACAAACAACAACAAACGCACACCTAGTCGAATTTCCCTGCTGACACCTCTCTGATAGTTTTAACAGGTAATTAAAAATCACAGCCGTCTCGTCAGATGTATTAGCGGGAAATCAGAAAAATAAATAGATGCGAAAAGGTTACTTACTGTACAGACAGGTAAACAGGCGCTGAATTTGTCTATGTTGACTTTAGAAAGAAAGAAATGTTGGTTTGTTCCTTGCGTCCGGACACAGTTCGGTACAACTGGCTTTGCGTTTGTTTGTTTTTGTTTACATGATGAGCTTTTCCTAACTCTTTAATCCTTACACTCCAGGTAAATTAGCTCATTCTAACTCAGTGGTTTCTCCAACACAAGGTGTCTTTCATAAACAGGCACTGATGTGGTAAATAAATTGATTGTGGAAAGGAGGACGTCCAAAAGAAAGGCTATCCTCCGAATAATGGGCGGTAAAGATGGCGGCCGCAAAATATCCTTTCCAGCCGCAGTCACGTGACCCAATTTGCGGTTTTCCGGCGATTACCGCCCCCGCCACGTTTCCCCCACGCCGCGTGGATTGGGGCCAAAGTAGATGGCTAGGACTCACAAGCAAAGCTGCAGGACATGCGGAAGCTGCTGCTCGTGGGTCCTAGCCATATGGTTTAGCCCCAGTCCATGCTGCGTGAACGGCGGGTGTGGTGGGGGGGGGGGGACACCTGGCGGTGGCGGTAGTCGCCGGAAAAGCGCAAATTAGGTCGCTGGAAGTGCGGAATTGACACTTGACTGCGGGTCGAAACGATATTTTGCGGCCGCCATCTTTACCGCCCGTTATTCGGAGGATAGCCAAAAGAAACCCCTAAGACGAATAGTATTATGAGAGGACAAAGGTACTGGACTGGATTCCATTCATGAGACTGAAACAACTGCTCAGATTGGAAAAGATGGAAAGAATAGGGCGCAAGCCCTCGGTGGCGTAAAACTGCACTACCTGAATAGAATACATAATATAACAGGCCTAAGCTTCTAAAGGAACAGCTGGCTGAGTATCCAAACCGATGCTCTTATGCGGGAGACCCATCTTCAAATTCACGGCAAGATGATTAACGTGTTTTTAAGTTTTAGGCAAACATAAACAGTCTAACTTGCACAGTACATGGTGAGTACATCAGCATTATGGTTATAAGCCGTCATATTCAGGAAACCCTGACTTGTAAAACTCTAAAAGAGTAACAGGTACAAAACACAGCAGTAATGACAGTGTTGAAGCTTTAAAACATGCGTGTAACAAAGCTGTGCCCAGGAAAGTCACAGCAATGTGATCCTCCAGTTATAAGTGACTCTAAATGTCACTTCGAACGAAAGAACGAACGAATGAACTATATTTTCAGAGGGGTCACAAATTAGGCACGCTGGCCCGTCTTACATTCGGTGCTTCCAACCACTCGTCTTTCACACTGCAGCTGTATTTCATCAAAAGGTTAGTTGCGTATCCTTTACAGGACGTTGCAGAAACAACCCCAACAACCCCTTGCTGTTATGCGGATTTTCTAGGCGAATTTACGTCTAGTAGTTTGCCACTGCTTCCTGGACGGTCGGCTTTCTTGATACCACTGTCGAAACCAACGCAGGGGCATGGCCCGTAGCTGGGATCGAAATTCCATCAATAAGCAAGTTATATTCATATGATAATATGCAAATTACGAATATAAAGGAGGAAAAACACAAAAGCATGGGTGGTAACAATCATGCATACACTAGCGCACGCACGCACGCACGCACGCACACATGCACACACAAACACAAACACACACACATACACACACACACGCCCACCTACTTACTTGAACACGCATAAATGCACACCAACATTCACACACACACACACACACACACACACACGCACCCCAATTCACCGACACACACACCTACCATACCCACAGATACACACACGCACAGAGACACCCACAAAAACAAACGCAGGCAAACAAACATGCGTGCACATACACAAACACACACACAGAAAGATACACACACGGACACCGCACATGCAGACACAGACACACACAAGCGTACACACACATATACATCCACAAACACACACACAGACGCAGATACACACACAAACACACATAGATACACGAATCTGACACACTCACAGACACACAAACACACACACACACACAGACACGTACACACATAGACACACACAATCGCAGACATACACCCCCACACACACACACTGATGCTCACGCAGACACATACACACACAGGGACACACCCACAGACACTCACATGCAGACGCATACGCAGACATACATACACACACACACAGATACACATAGGCACACATCCAGAGATACACATGCAGACACACACATGCAGACATACCCAGAAGCTACACACGAAGACAAACATATAGACAAAGACATTAACTTCAGTTGTTAGAGAATGCAAAAATAATCTTGGAAACAGTGAGCACTCTGAAGATGTCAACATCACAGCGGTCGCCTTTACGGCCCAGGACTTTACTAGTACCCATTTAATGCTGGGTCGTACTGGCAGCCAAGACAAGACGTTTTTGAATAAGAAAACAGTCCGGTTACAAGACGTCTAGTTTACTCTAAAATGGCCGACATTCGAGTGTGTCCCTTCCCTACTTAATCAACCTGGGCAGCTGGAAATTGACATTAGTAGGGTGAAAAATCTTTCTAGGATCAGTTTAAAAATTAGTTGACTATTTATAGCTTGCAGAGAATTGCAACAGCAAATGATGGAAGCAACAGACTTCAGAGTGTTTGGAGATAAAGCACTTACAGCATTACAAAACAGCCTCAGGATATACAAAACATGCGTTAGGAATGTTCTTCTCCATAAAGTTAAAACTTGGAAAAGAAAAAGATGTAGACCATGCTCAGAGGTTTTAAGGGAAAACCTTCTCAGAAGGTTCTTGGGGTTCACAGGGTAAGATAAAACTGGAATTCTAGATTACAACACATGACAGACTTAGAAGATGTGAATTTAGAAATAAAATAAAAACAAAGATGAAGGGACATGTCCTCAGAATGAAGAAAGAGAGACGGCCAAGACAGGAAATGCAATGGACATCACTAAGCCAGCGAGGAAAAGGCAGGCGCAGAGGCACATGGATGCAAACCTTTGAGGCGGAACTCAAGGTGACACGAAAGACAAAAGTGGAGATAGAGAGGATAGCTCAGGAACGAACTGAGTGTCGACAGTTTGTCACTGCTTACCTCTGGGCGAGATGAGGACTGATTGATTTATAGCTTGTGTGATTAAAGTATCCATTCATGACACAGCCTTATCAAACAGAAACATGGACAATAAATAGGTAAGTAATAAATGGAACCTTTCTGCAGCTTCTGGCGTATTGGGCATATAGGGCTAGACCTAAATTTTATGGATTAATCAGCACTAGGTGGGTGATGTGGTCAGCATCACGCCAGTCGCTTTTTCTTCCCAGGACTCCACCTCGTGCCCATCCAGGCATATACAGAAGAACATTTCTTATATTGTGGAAACAAAAATACAGTGGTTTTTGAGAGACTGTGAATGAAAAGCGAGTTACTAAAAGAATATTATTTTAAAAGAGACAATTGAAATTGTTTGGCTAAATTAAAAGACATAAATTTCTTTTAACGACCAAACTGGAGAAAATGCAAGGGAAAAAGAGGTACACAACGACACAAGTGAAAAAGCAACATTTAGAGATAAACCAGCAGCAGTCAGAGAGTGTAAAACCATGACAAGAGATAGACAATGTTGGAGTTCAACTGCAGCCAACCTTAGTTGTGAAGATGACTATTTACTGACTAAATGATTGTTTCCTGATACCAGGTGCTGGACCCATACTTTAAAAAAAAGAACACTATGGGTAAAGTGGGGGACATCATGCCAACCGCCTTTACTTCCCTGGCATTTTTCTGCTACCCATTTTAAACCTTGCCTTGCAGAAGCTAGAATACGAATCGCCTTTAGCAAAATGCACAAGATTCTCACCAATAAGAAGATGTCACTTGCAGTAGGAAGAAGAAAAAAGTGTTAATGTGTAATGTAAAACCTGTGGTGTTATATGCATGTGAAACATGGACAATAAGCACGTAAGCTGAAAAAACGTTTACCCGCGGCAGAGATGCGGCTTCTCAGAACAAAACGAAGAATATTTTGTATAAAAAAAAATCAAAGCAGTCCTCGTTGACTCAACAACTTGGTAATCAAAAATAAAGGCAAGATTGTTGGAAAGAGAGGAAGAAGAAGGCAGAGAAATAAATACCTAGATAATCAGGCCACATGGATGGGGCGAGACAAAAACATTGAACTGATACGTCATTCTGGTAATGGCGACAACCTACGCTTACCGGCACGGCACATAATGCTGGCGATGATTTTAAACTATGTCGACATGTGTGAGATAGCATATGTGGTTCTATTATGAACACATAATTTTGCAGATACGAGCACGTGACACTAGACTACAAAGAACTTAAAATCCCAATGGTTTGTACTATAGAGCAAGTTAACAAAACAAAGAAAATCAATATATTTTATTTAGATTTTGAAAATAATTAGGTTCCTACTCATGCCGTCAATTCTCAACTGTCTCGTGGTCACGGAAGGCAGACAAGTTGACAGATAACATCACAAGATTCCGACGTCAAAGCTGACTAATCATTTTCTAGATGATATACTAGTTGGAGGCAGGCCGTTAAGATGATTCAGGAAACGATGCTCATTTATCGGCGTGGAATCGGCAACACTCACAAGACTACAACAACTTTAGGTCAAAAGAGGTGTCGCCAAACATGTTCACTATACGTGTAGCCAAAGAAGATTAGTTCACTAACACAAAACTCATAGTATCAGTCGCCACACGCTGAGGGATATACTGAAGATGGAATCCGAGCGCTTATGGACTTGATAATTTGTCTCTTCACTACCTAACTATTTAACTAACTAACACTTGTTGGAGGCTGTAAACTGCAACGATATCGTCTTTTGTTGATGGTACGGTGACCATACGTCCCGTTCCGTTTTCACAGGAACAGTCCCGTTTTTAGGGTTCACCTGGCCGTCCCGTCGGTACTCCCGCTCCCTCTGATATTCTTTTGTAGGTGGTACGGTGACCATACGTCCCGTTCCGTTTTCACAGGAACAGTCCCGTTTTTAGGTTTCACCTGGCCGTCCCGTCGGTACTCCCGCTCCCCCCCCCCCCACCCCAATTTTAATTTCTCAAGTTGTATAAAAGCTTGTCATTAATTTGAGAACAGAACATACACTTACAGTTCTGTGTCTACAGTGTAGACATTATCAGATTTCAAAGTTTTAGATACTTGTATTACCTGACATTTTCTATGAACAGTTTTATTGTAGCATGTCCCTTCCCCCCCCCCCCCACCCCCTTTTTCGGTGCTTTATTATTTGTTTTATTTCTTGGCGACAATGGTTCGGTTTCAATACCAGCCATTTATTAACCCTATCACCTCGGTGACCTCCCAAAAATGAGGGTGTGGTTAAACTGACTGATTGGCATGTCCGGTTTTCAGTTCAAAATATTTTTAGAGTGTCCAGTTTTCCGGTCAAGATATTATGGTCATCCTAGTTGGTGATGAACTTTTTATCGACAACAGCGAGGAGAAGACATAAACACAACTTGCAATTATTTCTTAATAACAGAGCAATTGTGCTGTTCTTTGGCTTAAAGACTAGTGAACGTGTTTTACAACAGCATGATCCTGTGGCTGAGGGAACTTTTTTTAAACATTGCCGTGTCATCTGTACTGTGGAAGAGATTTGGACGTCAAAAAGTCAGTAGGGTTGTGCTTCAGTCAACCTTCACTGTGGCACATTTTTTTCACAACCACAGACAGCTAGAGCATAGAGACATACAGACAGAAGAACAGACACGCAGACTGACATTTGGGTGAACATATTTTTAAAGAAAAGGGGAAAATTAATATAAAAGTACGCCGTCAGAGAAGCCAAGGAAAATATACAGTGATACATAGAAAGATAGGGGGAAAACAACAGGCGGGAAAGCCTTGAGGCCCTAAATATATTAAACACATATACAAGAACTGACCGGCACTCACAGAAAGAAGTAGAGAGATAAAAAGACTCACTAGGCAACATAAAAATCGAAAGCTATAGTTTCCATGCCGGGAATCGAACATGTCAAGGAATACAGTCAAACAGAGAGACACTGACAGACACAGATACAGCCAAACATACAGACAGAGAGACATAGGCAGCGACAGATAGACACAAACACAGACTCGAGATAAAGTTATTTTACATTTGTAAAGTCCCTCCAGCCGTCGGAAAACAGTCATCATCATCAGGTGCCTTGCCGACTGGCGTGGGCGATCATGCCTCTCCACAATCTGCGATCTCCTGCAGCGTGTATTAGTTCGTGTGCTGACACAGCTCCATGCCATGCAACAAGAATCTTCTCTCGTTGTCTTCCTCTATTCCTCCTTCCACAAATCTTTACAGTGGTCAGTAAACAGTATTAAGACTTTTCGCCAGCCCTAACATACCACACGTCACAGGATTGTCCATCTTACAGCAGTACAACTCATTCGACTAGCGTCTATTTTACAGTATCTCCTAAATGTTGCTGCGGCAGTGACTCTCATTCTTTGAATTTACATTACCAGTTTTGTCTAACTACAGTGTATTCTTCTTCTTTTTTCCTACTGCTTATGCCGTAAAGCAGTTATTCCCAAACTGTGCGCCGCGGCGCCCCGGAGAGCCAAGACCTCTTTACAGGGGCACCGCGAAGTATTCAAAGATACACGGGTTTTTTTATCTCTTACATTCGAAGAGTGATACTTTTACTTCAGTTAGGGCGCCGTGAAAAAAAAAATGTATTGAAAAATAAAGCGCCGCGACTAAGAAAGGTTTAGGAAACACTGTCCTAAAACATCAGAGAGAGGCGTCAGATGTACTTTCCTATGTTGTTAGTTGCATAGCTTGTATTAATGGCAAATTGCGCTTCTGTAGTGTTTCTTTTTCTGTGGCTAAGTCGATGTCGGGATGCCTGGTTCGATCCTAGCTGCGGGCCATGTGCCTTGCGTTGGTTTCGACAGTGGTATCAAGGAAGCCGACCGACCAGAAGGCAATGGCAAACTACTGGACGTAAATTTGCCTAGAAAAACCACACAACAGCCAGGGGCTGTTGGGTTGGTTCTGCAACGTCCTGTAAACAAAAGCAACTAACCGTGTTTCTTTTACTAACTATATCCATCTATTTCTTAAACAGTCTCTTGCCTTGAAGCCTGCTGTTCTCATATAGTACCCTATAGTTGCTGTATGATTGTGTTCTATTCTGACCATATGACCAAACCATTTGATTCTTTGATGTTCTGTGAAATCATTCACCGACACTGTGCCTACTACTGTTCTTAGCTCTTCATTGGTATTTCTGTTTCTTCTTGTTTTTCCCGGCATCTCTTACATATCTCTTCTCACATGTTGTGGGTTTTAAAAAAAGTAAAGGACCCTTTTCCACGCCTTTAGGCGTATAGGGCATATAGGGCTAGACTTATTTTTATAGACCAATCGGCACAGGATGGGTGATGTTGTCAATATAAGGCTGGCCGCCTTCACTTTCCCGGGACTGCACCCGGTACCCACTCAAGGCTGGGTCGACCTGAGAGCCAAGGTCATTTTTTGAAAAAAGTCCGGCTCCGCCAGGGAGCGAACCCACGACCTTCCGATCCGCGGCCTGCTGTTGTAAGTTTGCGTTTATATTTTTCAAGGACTGACCATGGCTGGCACTGATGGCACAAAGGTTTAAAAAATATCTGACCTAATGTGGATTTGAGCGCAAAGCTTTCGAACTGATTGAAGAAAGTCTAGCCGCTACGCCACTACGGCTCCCAGTTAACGTCTATGAAGCATTGAATTTACCATATGCTGTCTCCGAAGTTCCGAGAATTGTAAACCTTCATTTTCAATACTCACTAATTAAACAGACAGGCAACAATCCTGATAACAGACAGCAATTTTTGTGCGCGCGTGTTGGTATGTGTGTTTATATGTGTATGTGCTCATTTTGTCTAAATTAACTGACATCCCATACGCCCCCCTACCAACTTGCTTTTTTTTTTTAATATAACTTGTAAAAATGCAGCCAACCAAACAACCAACCAGCTAATATTAAGTTTATGTCATTTGTCTCTAAACTGTCTGGAAATTATCCACAAACATATAAAATCTAGTCTATAAAATTAGGAAAGGCGGTCACGCCTCTAAATTACATGCTGGGTTCCACGTGTGCAAACATATTTTTTTTTTGCGCTCACGTCGAGCATCAATATTCTCTAACATTGTTTCCTGAATTTTTTATTTTTTTTTCGCTGTGGGTGAAAGTTTAGTTTGATTTCATTGATATTCGCAACATTTGTTACATTTTCGTGCCACAATTTGTATTGTTTTTTGTTCATGATTTCCTTGTTTTCCGCCTGTTTGGTGGAATCTAAATATAATAAACGCTGCAATTTACATATAATACTAAAGCTGTGTCTACAAAACTCAAGTGCCAAATCGTGGATTCTTTTGCACACCCAAAAAACTGGGTAAAATCTCAAAGTTGTTTAGTAAAACAACTCACGATATTACACGCGCTGCAAATGTAATCATTACTGTAAGTGTTTGTTGCTACAAGCAAGATCTTCTCGGCTAGTCTAACTATAAGAAATGGCTGATAGATGATAAAATGGAAGATAAAATTGAGGGAGGAATTTTATTACTTGCTTTATAAAATCAATCATCCTCTCCTTTTTCAGCTTTCATGGTGCGGTGTTCAATGTGATGAAACGAACAGCGCCGAGCAACGGTTTAGGTATACATTGTTATCTGTCATTGTCGAAGTTCGTAGAACAGTCGATTCCAGCTACAGTCTCTTTCTGAAATTAGTCTTCCAAGATTTTTTTTTTTTAAACTGTTGCTGTTTCTGTGTACATGTGTGTGTGTGTGTGTGTTCGTGTTCGTGTGTTAGTGAGTTTTTGTTCTAATTTCTTCGTTGTCTATAGTCCGTCCCCGTGCGGGACACCCTAAAATAACCTAAGCCATAGCTTGAATGAGTTTTCTGCTACCTGTCCCCTAAGTGATTCCCATCTGCATGGTGGCACTTTGTGTCACTGTGTTAATCGATCGGTGTGATGTCCTAGTGGGGTAAAAAGTCAGTCAGTCAGAGAGTGAGAATGAGTGTTTGCATTTGTGGATATGTATATATATATATATATATATATATATATATATATATATATATATATATATATATATATATATACACGTATATATATATACGTATATATATATATATATATATATATATATATATATATATATATATATATATATATATATATGTGTGTGTGTGTGTGTGTGTGTGTGTGTGTGTGTTATTTTATGTTTTCACAATCAACTGCAGTCACTGCACACTGGCCATACTCATGCGTGTTCAGTCCTTCGATGCAGCAGCCATCCCAAGGTACTTGTACTGATTTTTCCCAGGAGAAGCTGGTTCGTATGTTACTTATCTCGACCTCGAAAGCGGCTCAAGCGGACTTAGCTGTGCTTATATCACGTGTCACATGTGTGTGTGTGTATGTGTGTGTGTGTATGTGTGTGTGCGCGAGTGTGTGTGTGAATATAACATTTTTCTTGACTTTTGTTGTCGCAGTAAGTATTATATTACCTCAACTAAGTGAATCCATTTTTTCAATTCCGTAAAGCGTTTTCATCCTCATCATCATTATGGTCATAATTAAGTGCCCTGACAACTAGCATCAGCAATCATTTTCCTCCGCATCTCTGCCTTTAAAAGCTGTTATCGTTTACTGTGCCAACAAAATTTTAGCTTTAAATCCTTACGTCCTTGTTAGGACGTAATTTTTTGTTATTTGAAGCCCCACTCTGGCTTTTGCCAGGGGCCGCAATATAGGCAGGCCATAAATAGGGCCAATTGTCTGAACGCGGTTTCTGGGACCTCTCCACGGTGATCCTCACCCACATGGTGGCACCTTGTGTCATCGGGTGTTTATCGCTTGTGTGATGCCCTGGTGGGGTAGAAATTCATTCATTCATTCACTGTGCCAACACCTTTCCACGCCTTTGAAGATATTCTCTGCTTGTCTTAAATGTTGAATGTTGAATTAAATATCGAAATCACAGCACTCTGGGGACTACTGTAAGTGATCAGTCCCCATCTTCTGCAACAAGAAAAGAGTTCCAATTCCGATGGTACCAGAAACCTTCTAATTTTTTTTCCGTCTCATCCTTCCCCTGAGTCTTGAGCGTCTGCGAGATCCGCTGGTTACTCATCGCAACGTCATTCTCCGTAGACCGTAATGATCTGTCTGCACTGTTCACTCGCTCCCCAATTACCTTCACAATATCTTACTTCTAATACATCAATTCACCACCAAGTGGAGAGGAGCCAGCCTGTCTATATTTTTTTGCTTATTTTCCAACACACTGGCATAACCTGAAAAAAAAAATCAAAAGGATGCTAACTACCCAGGACCTCTAAGGCGATGCTTGCCACTCTGCACTAAGCATGCCTGTTTACACCTTCTGCTAGTCTAACTCTGTCTATCTCTATATACATTATTTCAGTCAATACACCATGTTCAAGTTATTCTCTTCTTATCCTTCTTCCTTCTATGTTCACTGGCTGTAAGCTCCGGTGGAAAGTCCTGGTTGTTCGTCCCTCTAGACTTTGGCTTTTGTAAATGTTTTTATTAGATTGTCTTTTGGTCTTGACCTTTTCAAAACATTTACATTATTCAGTTTTGCCTTTCTTAAGGAATTATATGTGTTTTTCTGTATAATCTTTTTTCTGAGGCTTGTTACGAACTTTGGCTTGTAATTGTAAAATATTCACAGCCATAATTTAAAACTAGTTCCATGAAATAAATCTTTTGCAAACCTCAAATGACACGGACCGCATATATTCTCTTTATTAATATGTCTGGGACAAAAATGTCTACTGCACAAACATTTTTACAAGGTTAATTACTATGACATGAACAAAGACGAATGAGGCATTTCGGCCGTTGTTGTGTTTCTTGCTTCCTTCTTTTTCTTCTGTTCCATTTATGAAATATTGTGGAGCAAACTCGGGTCAAAGTTGTATATACACGTACATTTAAATGATTGTCGTTAGCGAGTTAGGTAGCTAATCTCTAGCACAGTGGTTCTCAACTTTCCTTATGCTGCAATCTTTTGATACAGTAACGACAACCAACTAAAAAATTAGTTTCGTTGTCCAAAGGGGTGGCGACCCAGATGTTGAGAACTGCTGCTCTAGCAGAATCGCTCCTTACAACATGATTGGTAGATGTCAGTGTTACTGTTCCCTGCTTTTACCAAAAGTCCCAAGTTTATTTGATCGTGTTTGGAAACAGGTGTGACTGCAGTCTATCTAAACCCAAGAAATTAAACCTCTAAACCAGAGTTTTTCAAACATTTTTTTTCTTTGCCGCGGCACCCTTGTTAGACTTTTAAAAAAATCTCCGCGGCACACCTACCCTTAAAGCGGTTTTAATGCTTAAGAAAAGAAGGAAAAAAAACAGTGCAAATTTCATGTTTAATTGTCTTCAGTGCGGTGGAAAAAAAAACTGTTTGGATGAATGTTCTATTATTTTCTTTATGCATATGCGAAGTTAAGTTAATTGTACCCTGTGCGTTGATACTGCACTGCAGTCTTGCCAATAGAATTGTTTTCTGAATACACCTTCATCCAGAACTCTTCTTGGCTTTCTTCATGGTATTTCTGTTTTAAACTGCTGTATTCGCTGATCTTAAGCAGATTTTGAAAAATTCTTGATGATTGCCGCGTCACCCTTGTCATAAGCTCGTGGTACCCCTGGGTGCAGGGAAACCCAATTTCAGAACCGCTGAAGTAAATTGTGAAGCTTAGAGAAAGGGGAAAGAATGCCAGCTTAAACGCAAGAAACAAAAACACGCTACGGTCGGAAGTGGAGATAAGTTCCGGTCAAAACATGGTTTTGTTTTGAACTCGTACTTTCAACAAAACGTCTTGCGTTGGTTTCGACAGTAGTACCGAGAGCTGATCGTTCAGAGAGCAATGGGAAACTACTGAACGTAAAATCAGAGAAAAGATGGAGTAGGTTAAGCAACGTCCTGAAAAGGACACGCAACTAACTCAACAATGCACACGGGGGTCCGATCCCACTACCCAGAGACAAAGGGAAATTACTAGAAATCCAAGTTCACGTGAAAAATCCCAGATTATACCGGGGATTGAACCCGGAACCTCTAGCACTCGAGGCGGACACCATGCCTCACGATCACACAGCCCTATAAGGACACACATACAACTAGAAACATATCGAAGCTTCATATTTTAGACAATTTCCACATATTGAAATGAGTGAGAATTACGTCTAGTGGATCCAGAGGCGTCCGTTGAATCCTGAAAGCAACTCCCTCCTATCTTCTCGTAGCTAAAAAAAAAAACAGACATGACGCCAAAGGTGTAAATAATGAACGAAACCAATTAACCAACTCAGCATTTGAACAGTACTTAAAAACAAAAACAAAACAGGCTTAACTGACTAGATCTACTTTTAACTGAATATTTTCTTTAATTAGTGGAATAAATGTTCTGTTACTTTGTTGCTGTTTCTGTTTCTACAAGTTTCAGACTTATTACTGGTTTCAACTTTCAAAAGTTTCATTAAGTTCGCTTTTGTTTGTTTGCATAATTTAATTGCAAAGTTCTGTTTGCGTCATTTTAGTGCACAGATTATGGTATGTAACTGAAGCAAAGAGAAAGGCCTTTTATATACAGTGTATTTTTCCACCTTTCTGTTTCCAGATAGCGTTAGTGGTAGTTTGAAGTTTGAACAACGGATCAGCATCATGGCACATGGGTAGTAACCCATTAGTTTTCCGTTCTTTCTTCTAACTCAAGTCCGTAACCGAAGAAGCTGCTCAGAACGCTGGACAGACTCTGTAGCACCGGCGAGGATACTGAAATGATACTGAAATACTTTGGGTAGATTTTTGTCTCTAAATATTTCCCGGGCAGCTCCGTCGGGCTACTCTTTTCGATTTCCAAATGTCAAGGGATTTTTTTACGTGTGCAACAATGCAAACGAGCGTTCGATCTCACCACCCCGAGACCAGGGGAAATACTTAAAGTGCAAGTCCACATGGGGGGAAAAATCCCATCTCTTACCGGGGATTGAATCTGAAACCTCTTGCACTCGAGGCGGACACTATGCCTCGAGATCCCGGAACTCCCCGTTAGTCGTAGTGATTTCCTTTAACTCTTCAGTACGATAAAACTCATCACGAGATTACTGGATAATGTAGGCAGCCTTCGTTCTGATTCTTTCTACAGAAGATTGCCATTATGCTGGCTCATTAAATTCATATTTATAGTTTCACAACTTCTGTCCCAGGTGTTATTATTTTAACAAGTTAAGACACAAATATTGCGAGCTTTTTTTAAACACTAATTTCTCTTAGGAATAAAAAGTCAGAGACTGGTACCGAAAGAGCTGAAGAGATTTGTCACTACTATATTCATCATCTTCTTCATCATCATTGTCACCAAGTGTTCTCGTGCCTTTCTCTTCGTCGTCTTCTTAGTCTTCACTGGCTGTACATTCCTGCTGAAAGTTATGGTTGTTTAGTCTTGTTCCATAGCTTGTGCACATACGTTTTACAGATCTGGCTTATATGTATGCAGACCGCTGGTTTCTCGCCTCTCAGATAGATGCACTCTGACTTTAAAGGAGACACTCCTAATCAGTCGACTTTTACAACATACTTGTTAGAGGGCACGGAATCTATACTCGAACTATCCTCCCCCCCCCCCCCCCCACCCCCCCCCCCCCCACCCCACCGAACCCCGAAAGCAGCGAAAGCCGAGCAAAAGTGAAAAGTTCAGTGTGTCAATAGCGTCTTGTTGTGTGGTGTGTTTTCTGGCGTTTACTTACTTTTATTTTCTTGTTCAAAACAGTCTCTTTCTCTAAAAATACGCCCGTCACCAGAGACAGACACAGAAACTTTAAAAAGAGAATAATAGGATGCACAAGACAAAGAAGACTAAATACTTTTGCCTAAGTGTTAAGACATTAAAAATAAAGTATAAAGGAATGGGAAGGGGTGAGACGGATAGATAGAGAGAGAGAGAGAGAGAGAGAGAGAGAGAGAGAGAGAGAGAGAGAGAGAGAGAGAGAGAAAGAGAGAGAAAGAGAGAGAGAGACAGAGACAGAGAGAAATAAGCGAGAGAAAGACAGAGAGAAGGGAGGGAGATAAAATACCTGCTAAACCAAAAAAACATGATAATGAAAATGTTTCAATCATCACAAAACATATATTATGTTAGAATGCCAAAGACAAAAACAGATGAAGGTTAAAAAGTAAGTGTCATGAAAAAGTGAGGGGGTGGGGTGTGCGAAGGTACGAAATGGGGTAGCGATAACAATTTACGCAGCACTAATATTATTATATTCCTTTTTATTTGCATTTAAAATAAACAAAGTTCAGTAAAGAAATTGGTAATAGGAGACTGTTATAAACGAAAATTGTGAATGTAAATAATTCACGATGCTCATATTTCATACCCGATTTTCACAACCTATTATGGATATTTTGAGCCGCAGCTGGGAAACACTGGTGGTTAAGGTGGTCATCGGTTAAACCGTAGGAAGTACACATACACACACACACAGCAACACACAGACACACCCACACAGACACACCCGCACACACCGTATAAATGAAAATTGCGTAGTAAATAATACATGCTTAAATTTAATCCCCGATTTTCACAGCATAATAAAGATAGTTTGGAGTCGTAGCATGGAAGGGTCTAGCGCTGTTGCCTGGTTAAAGGGTGTTCTTCATTAAAATCCAAAAGGAAGGAAATATATTTGTATATGTACATACCTTTACCTAAACTAAGTTTAATCTCTGTCTCTCGTGTTGTCGTTTGTTTCTGTGTTGTAAGTGTGTAGTACACGAGTTGCCGTATGTACGTCTGTTGCGTTAAATACAATATCTTCCTATACTTCAGCATTCCGAGTCCATGAGGTTCATTGCTGCAGATATCACCCGGCTCCACTTATCTCTTTGGTTGGCCTTCTCTTTCCCTTTGCTGATCTTAGTGTTTGCAGAGCTATCTGGACATTATCTCGCCATCCTCTTCTTTGTCTGCTCGGGGTCTACGACCATTCAGCTCCCTTGCGTATACAGTTTTTACCTCTCTGTCTTCTGGCATTGTTTGATATACCCCAACCATTTCGGTCGATTAGATCTCATGATGTTAGTTATCCATGATGATTTAAACAAATTACGAATTTCTTGTTGCTTCTCACTCTCTCTTCCCCGCTGTTGTTAAACCAAATATGAAACATAATATGAACGAAATTTCAACGTGAACATACAGAAATCAGCCAATTTTCTACTGAACATCATACCATGCAAATTAATCATGAGAAAATCAAGACAGCAAAAAGCGGATGATATAATACTGACCACATCAGCCGATCGATTAGTTTATAATATATATGTGGCTAGTACCATATGTTTAATCCGTGGCAACTGAGGCGGGTAAACTGGAGCCTCACTTACTATCACCTAATAGGAAACCACAAGGTCATTTAACTAGCAAGAGGGTAAAGTTATCCTTCCTATTGGACAAACACACCAAAAAATGAACATAAAAAAAACCAGCATCCGATTGCACCAACACACCGAAGAATGCGCACACAACACAATAAATTCAAAAACTGCACAGCACAGAACAGCAGGTCAAATGAACTACCAAATTACTAACTATACGCACCCCCTGAAATGGTCGACTGTCCCGTCAGCTGTTGATTTCCCGTGGATTTTCCTTGTTTGAGGTAAGATATCACCATAGTACCATTTATATTCCTGGGGGAATTGTTTTAACTTCAAATGGGCTGAATTAAAAATCTGGAATTTCGCGTGGCGAGATGCACAAATAGTTTGGAAATTTGAATAATGAGTTTCAGGTAAAAGTGTTCAGTTTTTGTGCTTTATTATCCCCGTGTGGGTTCCGGAGCCCAGTTTTATGGAAAAACAAGAATGGACACAATGCCTCCCCACCAAGCATGTCATAGGAGTCGACTAGCTGGGAGCTTTCTTCAAAGTCCGAGTGTATCTACCCGAGCGGCAAGCAAAATTCAGCTGCACACAAATAAGGCACAGGAATGTTGACTTAAAAATCTACATTACAGCACTCTGGACACTAACATAAACGTTCCGTCTCCCTCTTCAGCAGCGAGTGAGGAGTTCCAATTCCGATGTCGATGAAATGATGTTTACAGCACCATCAAATTTCCATCAGATTCGCTGGATATTCATCATCAGCTTTAGTCGCCACGTGACCTTAAACAGTTTGTGTGATAATACCGGATTTAAACTCTGAGTTATTTGTGAAAGGCTACATGTTGACGTGCAACGCCTAGTGAGCTTGAACAGTTTGTTCGACAGTACTAGGTTTTGGCGTAGACAGACTGTCTTCAAAAATGACCTTGGCTCCCAGGTCGACCCAGCCTTGAGTGGGTACTGGGTGCAGTCCGGGAAAGTGAAGGTGGTCGGTGTGATGCTGACCACATCACCCATCTTGTGCCGATTGGTCTATAAAAATATAGGTCTAGCCCTCTATGCCCTATAAGTCCAAAGGCGTGGAAAAAGGTCCTTTACTTTACTAGGTTTTAACTCCAAGCTATTTATGTAAGTCTACCTGTCAACTGAGGGGAGGAGACATTTCAGATGCGTATACGTGTAGGAGACTTTACGTTACAGCCATCCGGAGACCCTGGGCCTCGGGGTTACTCCTACCGTACATACCTCTGGGCTATAAGTAAGAATAAACTCACAGGGAGCAAGTACAGCGGGGATCTACAGTCATCAGTAGAAATTATCCTCTTTCGACACACGTTTCGGCCCACGATTCCTAAACGTATTCGGAGGTGGGACCACCTGAGTTCATGAAGCTCAGGGCTGCTTCCCCGCTGCACAGAATTACCGGATGGTGTTATTATTTCGGCCAGAGACAAGACGACTTAGTGGTTTCGAAGGAGGTACTGTGAGATAAGAAGCCGCCACGGCAGCGTAATTAGAACAGTCCGCATGCCTGGACGACCGAGCGACAAGCTTACTTTGGTTTACCGGACACATGTTAGACTTTTATTAGCAGTTGGCAGAGGGACACTGGCAGACAATTCGTACACGATGGACTTTCAAAGGGATGAGAAACTCCTTTCCGCTAGACACCCGGACCAGCTCACCGAGGCCCGTCCCCTACGTTGTTGCGCTGCGTCCACAGCCAGCTAGAGGCCCTTTCGGCTGCCTCTCCCAGTTTTTTGAGTGCTCGTTTCCGTTCATTACCGCGCAATCCTAATTCTTTCACCACATTGTAGAGCGAAGTGGAAACGAGGCCTCTCGCTCCCACTTCGACGGCAAAAACCCGTACTGTGTACGCCTCGTTTCTCCTCAAACAGGCTGCTAAATCACTGTATTTCTCGAGCTTATACAAATGATTCTCCTCCATCCGCGACTCAAACGGGACCGTCAACTCAATCAGGATGAGCTGCCGTTTTTGCGCAGAATGGAGAACGATGTCCGGTCGCAGGCCGGTTTTACGGATCAACTCGGGATACCGTTCATGTCCTGGCAGATCAACCGTCAGTAACCAGTCCCTCGCAGAGTCTAGCGCAGATGGAGCGAATGCGTTTTGGTTGACCTTACCTTTTGGAACCTGCACAGCCTTGAGGAAACGAATGGGGACGATACTAGAACTGGCTCTGGCATTAGCCCTCATTCTAGCCTGGTCGACAACGGCTGCTAACTCTTTTAGCACCTTGTTGTGGCGCCAGGTATAGCGGCCTTGACCTAGGGCTTTCCTGCACGCGAACAGGACGTGCTCAAGAGTTTGCTTTGATTTGCACAACGGGCAAGTCGGATCGTTGGTCGCAGACCATTTAACCATGTTAACACCGGACGGTAATACATCGTACGCCGAACGAACGATAAAGCTCAGTCGCAGCGGGGTCATCCGCCAGATCTCACCCCATGTGAGTATTCTAGGCAATGCGCTCTCCAGGCTGACCCAATGGCCCTGCTGGGCTGCTTTCTGAACCCGAACCTCGTTTTCGTTGTCCCTCACCGTTTGTATCACCATGTCTCGGCGTTCTTTGGCTGATGCCTTTGACCACCAATTGACTTTCCCGTGCCCTAGGCCTCGACGGTCGGTCTGTGTGTAACCCATTACCTCCTTCAATTTTAGTGCGTTCTGAGCAGCTTCTATCGCATCGAGGACCCTCCACTTCTGGCCAGTCTTTAGAGCGGGCTGGACAGCGATGACATTTGGGTCTGAGGACTCGCGCAAAAGCATGGCGAGCCTAACTTTGCCGACTTTAAACTCTTCGGTTATTGACTTGAACGGAAGTACCAGCTTAGCCTGTTTACAATACAGAGCCACGTCGGTCAGACAAGGCGGTGCTCCAATCCACTTTCTTAAGGCTGTGTTGATTTTTTTCTCCATGGCTTCAACTGCAGTCATCGTCACCTCGTAGACTAGCAGTGGCCATAGGAGCTTTGGAATCAACATGAATTGGAGACACCATACCTTGAATTTCCCGACCAGCCTGCATCGCTCGATCGCGAGCAGGCCTGTAGCCAGTGACTCATGTATTCGCCGGACTTCCGCTCTGTCAGATAACTTCGAATCGTAGACGCGACCGAGGCTCTTCACCGGTTCCTCCAGAACCGTAGGGATCTTGTTCCTTGCCACCGTAAAACTGATTGCCGAAACCTTGCCCTTATGGATTGACAGACTCCTCGACTTCTGCGGTTTAAACTGCATACCGCTCCATTGGACCACCGCGTCCAATCTATTTAGGATCGTGCGGGCAGACTCCTCGCTGCCCGTTATAATAGTCGTGTCATTCATAAATGCGCGCAGTGGCGGCAACCAGTGATCCCCTATTTGAAGGCCCAGTCCGTAGCCGGCCGCCCCGTCTAACACGATCTGCATTGCCATGACAAACAGTATGGGTGAGATCGTACAGCCCATAGCTATCCCAATCTGCAACTCAGTCCACCTCGTGGTAAACGTCGAGGTAGAGAAGCGCAAAGCGAACTTGGAGAAATATTGCTCGACCATTTGACTGATCTGTGTCGGTACGTGAAACATGCGAAGGGCTCGCCACAGTAGCCTATGGGGGACTGCCCCGTAGGCGTTGGCTAAGTCCAACCATATAACGTGCAAATCGGTTCTCTCATGCTTGGCTCTCTGGATAGCCTCCCAAATCATGGTCGCGTGTTCAAGGCACCCAGGAACGCCTGGAATGCTCCCCTTCTGAACACTCGTATCTATGTACTTGTTAGTCATCAGATACTGTGTGAGCCGGCGAGCCACGACTGAGAAGAATATCTTACCCTCAACATTCAACAGCGAGATGGGCCTGAATTGGGAAAGACTCTTCGAGTCCTGCTCTTTGGGAATGTAGACCCCATTTGCCTTTGACCACTCTGGACATATGTGATTGCGGATCCACGCTTGTCTCAACAAGACGTGAAGCATTTTTAGGATTTTCGGGCAACGCTTGTAAAGAACGTACGGAACACCGTTCGGACCTGGGGCAGACTTGCCGCTGGCTTTTTTCACAACGTCCTCAACCTCAGACCAAAGGGGAGGTACCATTTTAAAAGGTACCTTCGGCACCGAAGGCTGTTTGAGTCCGCTAAGGATCTCTGGATTGTCATCGAGAGGCTCTCTCCTCTTTTTATCCGAGTACATCTTGCGTAGATGTAGCTCTAGTTCTTCCTGACTGACAACCAGAGTCCCAGACTTCGGTTGCTCGAATAGACCTCGGGCGAACTGATACGGGTCCCTAAAGAATTTCTCTCGCTCCCTTTTGGTTCTCCGTCTGTTGTTACAGAAACGCTCGGCACGACAGAGGGCACTGTGTTTGTTCTTTAAGTGCACCCACACTTCATACAGCCCCTCCCGTTCGCTGCCTGTAGCGGCTTTGAACCGTTTTCTGAGGGCATTCTTGTCTGCCCGACACTTCAGAATGTCCCTCTGCCTCCTGCTAGTATTCTGCTTGGCACCCGGCTGTGCCTTTACTACTGTCCCGAACTCGCGGGAGCAGTGTTCATATATTACATCACCAAATTTAGTAAGCTTGTCGCCTAGCGGCTTCTTGTTTAGAGTTTGTTTAAGTACCTCACATAATGTAACCTCCAACTTACACCACACCACCTTCTCGCTCGCACGTGGAAACCTGATCTTGGAACGCACTTCTTCAGAAATCATCAAAGGTGCTCCTCCGCAGTCGACGTCATGGGCCTCTCCGGGCGAGTGGGGTTCACCCTGCCCGTCGTACCCTGACGACTCAGAAACTACCACAGGAGTGGTAGTTTTGCGACGGCGTTTACTGCGTGGAGCACCCTCGCATTTCATTCTTCCGGCATGCGTTCTCAGACCATGCAACCCCGTGAAGCTTTTCCCACATGTACAGAGCCAGCCCGGACGTTGGGCGAGTGTCTCAGTCCGGGGGCTAGCAAAGTCGTCACCGAGGGTATCAATCAGATTGGGCCCTTCATTCTCCCCCCCCCCCTTTCGGAGGGCCCTGGGGGCATATTTCATTGTGGTCGTACGAAATCGGAGGTATTATACTGTGTTAGGGGTGATCAACCCGGTCCACAGTCGACATCTGTCTCCAGATGTCAGTTTATCCCCCCGGCGATACCGGGGGGCCAGTCTTTCCATAGGTGTCAAAAGGTCTTTCCAGATAGTCACCAGTCTTTCCTGGTAGTCTTGTGGGCTAGCCACGTACAATAAGAATAAACTCACAGGGAGCAAGTACAGCGGGGATCTACAGTCATCAGTAGAAATTATCCTCTTTCGACACACGTTTCGGCCCACGATTCCTAAACGTATTCGGAGGTGGGCCCACCTGAGTTCATGAAGCTCAGGGCTGCTTCCCCGCTGCACAGAATTACCGGATGGTGTTATTATTTCGGCCAGAGATAAGACGACTTAGTGGTTTCGAAGGAGGTACTGTGAGATAAGAAGCCGCCACGGCAGCGTAATTAGAACAGTCCGCGTGCCTGGACGACCGAGCGACAAGCTTACTTTGGTTTACCGGACACATGTTATATGATAAACAGGACTGTGTGATTGTTGGCAGTCCAGGAAACCTTCTTGATTCTTAGAGACATTCTTGATATCTTATGTTTCTGTGTTTCTTTCCTCTTGATCAGTCATTTGAATTGATTTATACTGCTTACCCGATTACATATACATAATGCATTGTTTTCTTGAAAGTAACTTTGATTATTTCTTATATTTTATAGTTCATTTCAATTAGTTGGTTGAGTGTGCTTACTGTTATTCAGTCATAATTTTTTATACTGTGATTTTGACTGTGATAGTGACTCTATCCAGTCTGGTGGCATTCAAATGGTAAAGAAGCCTGGCCAAGTTGTGCCCAGGAATATCTGTGGAAATTCTGTGGTGTCAAATACTTGAGTTACCTAATATCTGGAGAGGTGTTGGGTGCTTTTTTTTAGCTGCGGAGTACCGCCTATACCAGTATGAGCCGTCATCATAACATTATACAATTTCAGAGTGTCTTATATTACAAGTGGTGACCCTAACTGAGACACGTGACCAAACCGTCTTGTGACGGGGGAGGGAAGAGGGAAGAAACAATGAATGGACTCCCAGCGTCTCTAACTCTTTTTTGACCATTTGTAACGGAGACAAGCATCCGACTAACCATGTACAAAGGTTCTCTTTTCAAGTCGTTTTTATATATATATATATTTTTTAAATATTAAAAAAAAAAATTTTGTAAACTTTCAACCATATTATTTTATTGTTTGTAACAGTGCACATTATTCTTATTATTTTATCATTCTTATCATTCTTTCAATTGTTATTTGATACCGAGTATTCCTTTTACTTGTATAATTTTTAATGTACACTTAAACAAGCCTTGGATGATTGGATGATCGGAGGTTACTTCCCCAGAAAATTGATAAGGAGTTCAACAATTTTTTATCCCCTCCTCTGAGTAATCAAATGTTTCTTTCAGATCGGCGCCCCTAAGACAAAGCTAACTTTGCATTCTTACAAAAGTATAAAAATCCAATTCGTAAACAGCTAGCCACCCCTCGAAGGTCAAAATCCCTCGTCTCCACACATAAACGAGTATCTTGTTAGCCTAATGAGGAAACTACCTCGGCAACAATTCGTTTCGTGCACAATTTTCCCACTTCTTGTAAACGAAATGCAGAACATCTGGAAAATGGCGCTTTATTTTCGCCCCTTTTGTCTGAAAAACTCCCCAGCGATCTCGTTATTACGTGTCTTAAGAGACCATATGTTTACGCTTATGTCTGCTCGAGTCAAAGTCCCAACCAGGCGCGCCAGAAGATATAACTGTACAACAAGCCGTAAACAAACAAAATCTTCCTATCAAAATCAGATACGGATGCAAATTCTCTCCTCCGGCTAGGGAGAGGACCAATCTATAAATAAACACAGACATTAGCGCCGCGCTTTTCTCGGAGTGCTTTCCCTTTGCCCTAGCGCCATTTGCATTTTTAAGTGCGACTCAAGCCAACACTAATTTAAATCCATCATTCTCTTTTCTCCATTTCTTCTTGCCCAATTTCTGTCCTGTCCTTTTTATATTTTCTATACGATGATTCCTTGGTATACTTATATCTCCTCTACAGCCTGTGAAATCAAGCCTTTGGCTCGGTGAGTGTAAAGTAAGTAAGTAAAGTAAAGGACCCTGTTAAATGTTTTTACACTTATTGATCATATAGTCAGTCAGTCAATCAGTAGCATATCTTTTGTAGAACCTTGCTCCCATAACAACCTTCCAAAAACTGCTCGATCACAAGCAAGATGTCCCGCGTTCAATATACTTATCTGAAGATCATCCGCCACATCCTAACCCATCTTTGGCCTACCTCTTCCTCTCTTCCCAAGCATATACCTCCATTTTTGTTCCCTCTAAACTTTTCGTGACGTTTCAGGTGACCAAAATATTTCAGTTTTTTTTTTTTTTTTGGGTGTGTTTTATTGTCTTTAATAGCCAGCCTTGGTCATACAGTGATAGACCTATGTTTTTTGGCCCGATCATAATTCAGTGAGTGACACGGTCAATATCACCCTTTTGCCTTTGCCTCCCATTTGAGGATGGGTCGATTAGGTCCAGCACTGTTCTTTTTTGAACTCACGACCTTGTAAACCACAGGCGAGCGTCTAACATCATTTAGCGTTCGTTGCATATCTTTTTTGGTATCATTACCTTTAAAAAAAATACATTGAAATAAATAAAACTCTAACCTTAAAATGCAATCCTCTTTAAGATTCTTATATAATTGAACTCCACGTCAGTAACTGTTCTTTTTGCCCCTACTCTTCCCCTCCCCCTCCCTCCCCGTTCCCTTTTTGAAAGTACGTTTTGGTTATATTTATCTCTTTGTTTAGTTGTAAGTTACGTTTGGCATTTTAAAAATCTAATGTGAGGTGTCTTGTTTCCACTCTGATATCTGTTATAGTTACCTGTAATGTAAAACAGACAACAAAGGAAAAAAAACACACAAACACGTCATAAAAGTCTAAATTCAACACGTGATGAGTGACTTCCGAATCTTCCTTGCTTGCGCACCGTCTGGTGTATATTGCACTCTAATTAGTATTTGCTCAAATTCTCAATTTGTCGCGTCTAAGGGGGATTTTATTTGTCAAGGCAAAAATTGACTGGGAAATACTACAGCAAACAGTCATATTTCACCATATATGGCTATTTTTCCCCCGCTGGTTCTTAAATGCGGTAACGTTTTATTTGGGTAAATACTGTAACGGGCTTTCCGCTTTTATTAGTACTCTCTAAAGGAATTCTTCAGGTGACTGTTTGGAGTTTCTGGTGTGAAGTGACACGTTCTGTCAGTTTAGAGATGGGTTTATTAGGATCTGTAACAAACGCGAAATGCAAAATATTGTCCATATAAAGTTTGGTTCATGCTAGACTATAGCCACAAATGTTTTAATAAGCCGTCAACAAATAGATTATGTCATGTGCGTGTTTTAGAAATAGGGTATTCTGAATCACATTTTCACCAGCAAAAAATCTGAATCCTGCATATAAGTGATTTTTATTATTATTCGTAAATTAGCGGCATAGCATTTACAGCAGTGATCTCCAACCTAGGGGGTGTGAAACCAGGGTGGTTGGGGGGGGGGGGGGGACGTAAGGAGGTTTCAAGGAAAGGGGGCAGGAGTGGCGTCAAGTAGTTTTGAAACTAAGTGCATTTGTACTTGTCATAATGCGAAAACTAAAATTTTTTAAAAAATCAGTTTAGTTATAATTCAAATAATCTTTTTTTTTTTAATTTTACATACAACAACAACAACAATAACACGTTTTTTTTTTTTTTTTTTTTTTTTTTTTTTTTTTTTTTTTTTTTTTTTTTTTTATTATGAGCAGTTTGTACATGTAACGGTAAAAATTTAATTAATGTGATAAAACGTGCATTTAAATGTAGATCAGGAACACATTCTGACCAAAACGTATCACCATACTTTCTGTTTCTCTTGTTGTGTAGTCTATTGACCTCCTCTTTAATCACATTTTGTTATGTTGGGGAGAGGCGGAGGGTGATGGGGGCGGGGGGGGGGGGGTCTTACCATGCACCCGGAAGGGGGGGGGGGGGGTCTTGCCATGGACCTTTACAGGAAGTGTCAAAGCGACTAAATGTGTTTCATTTTAAGTTAAGGTGCTAAAATTCACGTTTCACATTCGTTTGTAAAGGTACTGATAGCTCAAGACACTTGTGATTTTTACTTAGCCAAACATTGTGGACTCACACTGAGAAAGCCTGACAATACAACTAGAAGGGCTTTACATAGGAAAGGGTACAGAAATAAACGTAGTAGCACACACACAAATGAAAACGGAAATTAAAGAGCGAAGTTAAAAGGATGGGAAAAACATGGAGTGAGCTGCATGCCATAGCAAAGGATAGGACGACTTAGCCTGAGTTGGTTGAGGGTCTATGCTCCACTGGGGGTGGGAGAGGGGTGGGGATTAACAGGTAAAAGAGGAGAAGAAAAAAGTATTTTATCTTTCAAGATGTTATTATATTTCTAAACTCACAAATTATAAATCTTTATAATCTTTAAAAGAAAGGCAATCGTCTTCTCTGCACCGGGTGTTAACCCAAACTGCTTGATTTCTGTCAGCCTATTTGCTCGCCCGTACAAATCACGAAACTACACAGCTCCAGCAAAAATCACTAGTGATCTCCAGCAAACCTTGTATTCGCACTCTGAAGTATGGAATAGGAACCCACAACCTTCGCAGTTAAAAAAAAAAGTGTGTGTGGGGGTGGGGGAGGGGGGGGGGGTGGGTGGGTAAGGTCTCCACAAAAAAGGTTGACTACAGGGTACCTGAGGGGAGTCGCCTTGGCGGAGCGGCTAGATCCTCGTCGTGGATCGGAAGGTCGTGGGTTCGCTCCCTGGCGGAGCCGGACTTTTTTCATAAATGACCTCGGCTCCCAGGTCGACCAAGCCTTGAGTGGGTACCGGGTGCTGTCCTGAGAAGTAGAGGCGGCCGGCGTGATGCTGATCACATCACCCATCTTGTGCCGATGGTCTATAAAATATAGGTCTAGCCCTATATGCCCTATGCGCCTAAAGGTGTGGAAAGGGGTCCTTTACTTTACTACAGGGTACCTACTGTTTCCTATGGTAATATTACGTAGTGAGGCCAGGTCCACACCAAGGTCAACTCTGGTACCACTGTTCGAAACTGCGAGAACGTTGCTGTTGTTGTTATTATTGATGTTGCTGTTGGTGTTGTTGTTGCTGTTAAGTAACCTAACCGCCACAGAAAGCATACCCTTGTATTCAAGGATCACGAAACTGTTAAACGTATTCACTAAGCTCTAAGTCACAGAGCAGCTCTTGGAGCTCAAGGTAAACGAGCCTAACCGTAACATCACAGACCCCTCCTTTACTCCCCCCCCCCCCGCCTTCTCCATCCAACACCCCCCCCCCCATCTCAACCCCCCCCCCCCCCCACTTCCCCCCCCCCCAATAAACAAATACACACACATCGAAAATCTGTTAGCAAGGCTAATTGTTTTTTTTTTTTTTTTTTAACCAAGACTGTAGAAAATCAATAACAGTCCTTACTAACATAATTTAAAAACTATAGTAACTTATGAACGTTGTCGTGACGGCAAGAAGTTCACAATTGCATCTTACATTCCAAGAAATAGCCATACGAATAAAAAAGGGATGCGAAGAAAAATCGTTTTGAGCGTTAAAGTGGGAGAAAATTCCTTTTTTTTTTTTAACGCGTTCAAGAAAATAGTTTAGAACATAATTGAGGAAGTACTAGTCAACTGTTTTGTCTAATCTTGTAATACCAATTAAATGAGATACGCGCGAAAGGCACTTAGCTTATCTGTCTCTTATTATCCAATACCTTTTTTTACATAGAACATTTGAAACAAGCAGCATGATGCAAGGTACTTGAATGTGTATTGATCGTTACATTTTATAATTTTAGAAAACAAAAGGGGCTGCGTGGTTTCAAGACATGGTGTCCGCCTCGAGTGCTAGAGGTTCTGGGTTCAATCCCCGGTAAAGACTGGGATTTTTTCACGTGGATTTGGACTTTAGTCATTCCCCATGGTCTCTGTGTAGTGCAATGTTGCGCACGTAAAAAAATGCCTTGGTAGCTGGAAATCGAAAAAAAAGTCCCATACGGTGCTGCCTGTGCAGAATTTGGAGTTAAACACTCACCCAAAGTATTTCAGGTCCCTCACTGGTGCTACAGAGCATGTACACTGTGTTGAGCTTCTTCGGACTCAGACCTGAGTTAGAAGCAGAACGGAGCACTTATGGGTTACTATCCATAATGTCGATTCGTTGTTCAAAACCTCAAAACGTCATTTTGTATTTTTAATATCATTGTTCACGATTATAATAACGCACAAACAAATAGAACTACAGTCGCGTAAAATGAAACTTTTAAAAAAACATATAGTGTGTGTATGGTATAATACAACAGATGATAAACATATACAGATCTTTTTTCTTTTTCTTTTTTTCTTTCTCTCGTCTTCTGCTCATCGTTACCATTCGTACACATTTAGGTGTCAGTTAGAATATATGAACTACTCAGATAGCAAGGAAGGCAATTTGCTGCTTTTATTCGATTCTACATCCATGGTATATTCTTTATTACATTCTGTACCAACTACTTATTACGTTAAACCCTCTCTGCCTTGAGGTGTGTTTTTTTTTTTTTTTTTTATCTATTCACGGGGCCTGATCAATTCGTATGTCGTATGTCTAGGCGTTAGCAGTTGACGATTACAGTGGACAGCGTGTCGCGGATTATTTTTCTCCTTGTTGCTTGACCACTGGAAGCTTGCATGCGCAGATAGCATCGTAGTACTAGTAACTGTTAGCTTTCGCACTTTACAGTTTCTGCATATGGCGTCAGCGCGCAGCCCGGGTTTTTTTTTTTTTTTTTTTAGCTATATCCCAGACGTAAACAGGGTGGCGTACTTAAAATAAAGAGAAACATCTTTTATTATTCCTTGTTCAATAGAAAGTGTAAGGGGTGGTTACAGCGGTTACATGCAGGCATGGCTCAAGACCGAACGTATCGTTAACCCGGTTCACTGACGTCTGCAACATGACCGGTCATCTGGAAACGATTTTGCATGGCTGCTGCTTTTATCACGTGAGCTACTATTCTTACTTTGATAAACCCCCACCACATTTTAATTCACTAAACAATTCTCAACCATAATTTTTTTTTAAATATCAACTACACAAGCTTGGTCATCCAAAGGACTTTTTGTGCTTTATAGAATATACCAATGCATTTAACAAAGTTAAACATGAGGAGATCATAAAATGTTGTAAGATAGTGTAGACGGGAAAGATTACAGACTAGTTACAAACATTTTACTGGGACAAAGTAGCAGCAATTAAAGTGGGAAACAGATTAGGTACTTTTGAACAGAAACAGCAATGAGTAAGACAGGAGTGTGTCTTATACCCAGACCTTTTCTCTCTATATGGTGAAGTAATTTTGAGGGAAATTAAAGAAAATGCTGGAATAATTTTGAGGGAACTTAAAGAAAATGCTGGAATAAGAGTTGGAGGATACAATATAAACAATCTGCATTATGCAGACGATACAATTTTGATAAATAAAAACGCAACTGATTTACAACTACTAGATATTGTGGGGATAGAGAGTTCTAAGACAGGACTTTCCTTGAATATTAAGAAAACGGAAGTAATGACTATATCAAAGAAGAAGACAATACCACACTGTGATATCTCAGTTGAAGGGATAGAAATTAACCTAGTCAATAAATCAGGGAATAGTCATATCATCAGATGGAAAATGTTTGACAAAGTTTAAAGGCAGAATAGGTCAAGCGAAGACTGAATTTTGGAAAAAGATAAATATCTTATGCAATAAATCGCTCTCATTTAATGTCAGAAAGAGAGTGCTAAAATGTTTCACACAACTTGTTCTGTTGTACGGCAGCGAATCTTGGAATATCTGAACAAATTAAGAAGAATATGGAGCAACATAAATATGGTTTCTAAGACGAATGCAAAGAATACCTTGGATGGCCAGAGTAACTAACAACGATTGTTTGAAAGAATCTAATGAAAAGTTGTTTACCACCAAAATCATCATCTGATGGATGAAATAATAAATATTTTTATCAAGAAATATCGCCAATATTCAGTAAACGAATATTTCTTTTCCATGGCAAAAATAACTTTTTTAAAATTATCAAACATTTGGTTTGTCATTTTCAGGAAAGAGAAAGAATTGTAAACAGGGCGATTAGGTCGAACAGAACAATTTCTAGCTGAACGAAAACTATTTCGTGTCGACAAATTGACTTTTTAAAATTTTTTATCCAACTACCAGTGTCTTCTGATTTTATGAGTGGTTATTATACAAGTCTAGGTCGTGCAAAATATAATAGTTTGATAATTTTTTTTCAGGCGTAAAATTATAAAATGTTAAGGAATTACCTGTATTCAATGTGGGTAAGACTGGGCATATTGCTTTGATTCATACTCAGTCTTTCTTGTTATCAGGAAGGGGGAAGGTAAACATCTAAACATTCCAAGAAGGAGAGAGAATAAGAGTGAAGCAGACTCATTCATACAGACAGACAGGGAAAAAAGCCCACAAGGAAGAGACACAGGCAGACAAATCAAGCCAACTAAAGAGTCTGCAACACGGAAATGTACAGGCCTAAATTTAATTCTAAAGTAGTAACTGTCACACTTTTAACTTAGGCCATTGTCCGTGTCGGTTAGAGATCCCTATTTTCTGAGAAAAACATGAATATACCCTCTACCCTTTGACATGTGGGCCTTTTTTTCTAGGTCTCCTACTCATTCACTTCCTCGTTCTTTTTTCTTTATTGACCTCTTTTCTTCTTCTTCTTCTTCTTCTTCTTCTTCTTCTTCTTCTTCTTCTTCTTCTTCTTCTTCTTCTTCTTCTTCTTCTTCTTCTTGTCCTTCTTCTGTATCTTCTTGTTTTCTTCTTCTCCTTCTTTTCTTTTTCTTCTTCTTCTTCTCCATCTTTTCTCTTTCTTCTTCTTCTTCTCCTTCTTTTTCCGTCTTATTCTTCTTCCTTCACCTCATATTACTATTTTTCTTCATGTGCTTTGTACCCTTAAAACAGTCCTACAGTCAGTAAAGTCCGAACAATTCGCACGAAGTCGCCCTGTGCTTTGCCATCCCCAGCAGATGACCCCTATATCCTCCTCATATGTTTTACCTAATCCCAGATGAAAAGAAGTAAGCCAGCACAATCCAAGGTTATTTCATCTTTCTCCATACCTCGTCCTCTCCCCCCTACTTAAAAAAAAAAAAAAACATAAATCGCGATGGCTCAGTTGTTATTAATTTGTTTTCCTTTTACAACTTGTTTAACGTTGGTGGAGTTTAGTTGTCAGTGTCATTCTTAGCCCTACCCTAGGTCACCTCATGGCTACGATGTCGAGATAAACGTCTCGAAAAGATCTGTAATTTTTCTATACTTATTTAGTTAGTTAGTCAACAGATTATACTCATGGCACATCGAACCATTCAGTCCATGTGTGTCCTGATCCCCTTGTAAGTAAATCTCGTAGCGTGTAGTGGCTCACGACACCAGTTCTGTGTTGGTTTCTTATTCTTCTTTAACTCTTGCACAGTGCTTTTGTCTGGGGGGAAAAAACGTTTTTAACACGTTGTTCTTGCAGTCTGGTCACTGTTGCAGATTCATCGTCGTCACTTAGTTGTCGCAACCCCGGCTGGGGCACCAACTAAATCAAAGCTGCAGCAGGCCGTGTCGCAAACGTCTTATTTCTCACCCTGAGGGTCGCGACCCTTCTGGGGTCGAACGACCCTTTCACAGGTGCCAGTTCAGTCCATCGAAAAACGCATATTTAATGAAGTTATTAAAAAAAATTTAAGGTTGGGGGGTCACCACAACAGAAGGAACAGTTTTAAAGCGTCGTGGTATTATGTAGGTTGAGAACTACTGTCTTAGAGCATTCATTATATCAGCATGATCCATGGCTTGTCCATCCTCCACAATAGCTTTACCTGCAAGCCGATCAGCTTGCTCAGTTCCTTCCACGCATGCTGGCGTTCTGTACATACCCATTTGCATGACTCAGACGATCGCACCAATTAACGAAGTTAAGTTAATCAAAAGCCATTTAATTCTTTTACTAACAAGTGAGGGGGAAGTCGCCCTTGTGTAGCGGCTAGACGCCAGCCTGCCGATCGGAAGTTCGTGGGTTCGGGTCCTGCCGTAGACGGACTTTTTTTTTAAAACTACCTTTACTGCCAGGTCGAAACAGCCTTAAGTGAGTACCTGGTGCAGTCCTGGGAAGTAAAGGCGGCCGGTGTGGTGCTGACTACATCACCCACCAAGTGTCAATAGGTCTTTAAAATATAGTGCTAGGCCTATATTTCCAATACGCCTAAAGACGTGGGAAAAGGACCTTTACTTTACTTTACTTACTAACCAGTTAGGTCCCTAACATCTACTGGCAGGATACCAACAGAGTTTATCACCACATCATTGTCTCGAGAGTTTTGTCCTACCAGCTACGGCACTTCTACTTGTTTTTCCTAAAGCACCACTCATTAGATTCTCTACAAAGTTCAACAAGAACATACAAGTAGTCAGACCCTTCTGGGCTCACACGAAAACATTCAAAGCCCTGTGGAGATTCTAAGAAAACTCATTTTCTTGCCTGAAAATGTCAATGAACTTAAGTTGTCTAGTAATGAACAATCATGTCAATGGGATTGAACTAACGTGGCATAAATTCCTATGTGGTTATTGATACTTGGGAAAGGTAAAAAAAAAAACAGTGAGATGGGAGATAGAGAGTGAAGTTACAAAGACGGGAGGTCACAGGGTGAGCTGCCAGACATGGCGAAGGATAAAAAGACCTCGAGTGAGTTGGTTGAGGATCTATGCTCCTTCGGAGGATAGAAGACAGAAGAAGAAAACAGGTAAAAGAAAAAAGACATTATACATCAAGACCTATTCTTTCTTTCTCTTACAACTCTTCCTCGTCGACATGGAAGCAACTTAGGCCACATAGTCCTATTCTTTGCTATCACCTGCAGCTTCCAATCACTCTCTAATTCTCTTCTATCTAATTCTGCTGGTAATACTCATCTGTACGCATTTTCGATAGCGTAGAAACGTGAGCGTAAACTCGCCCTAACACAGCTAGTTATACACTTTCTCTATAGTGACAGATAGTGCTTTAAATATGAACAAATGCCACTTATCGCCTTCTCTATAGCCATAGGTGATACTGTAAATACTTGCAAATGCATCTGTAAACCTCTATAGCTACAACCGGAATATATATGTACGCGTCTGTATCACTGTAAAGTAAAGTAAAGCAAAGGAACCTCTTCCATGCCTTTAGCCGTATCGGGCATATAGAGCTAGACCTATAATATAAAGTCTAATCGCCGATCGGTGGGTGATGTGGTCAAAGTCAAAATGGCAGCCTTTGCTTCCCAGGAATGATACAAACACCAGCCTGTGCATCGTAAGGTCATGGATTCAGGTACTGACAAACCTGTGCTTTTTCTAATGACCTTGGCTCCCAGGTAGACTCTGTCTGTCTGTCTGTCTGTCTGTCTGTCTGTCTGTCTGTCTGTCTGTCTGTCTGTCTGTCTGTCTGTCTGTCTGTCTGTCTGTCTGTCTGTCTGTCTGTCTGTCTGTCTGTCTGTCTGTCTGTCTGTCTGTCTGTCTGTCTGTCTGTCTGTCTGTCTGTCTGTCTGTCTGTCTGTCTGTCTGTCTGTCTGTCTGTCTGTCTGTCTGTCTGTCTGTCTGTCTGCCTGTCTGCCTGCCTGCCTGCCTGCCTGCCTGCCTGCCTGCCTGCCTGCCTGCCTGCCTGCCTGCCTGCCTGCCTGCCTGCCTGCCTGCCTGCCTGCCTGCCTGCCTGCCTGCCTGCCTGCCTGCCTGCCTGCCTGCCTGCCTGCCTGCCTGCCTGCCTGCCTGCCTGCCTGCCTGTCTGTCTGTCTGTCTGTCTGTCTGTCTGTCTGTCTGTCTGTCTGTCTGTCTGTCTGTCTGTCTGTCTGTCTGTCTGTCTGTCCGTCCGTCCGTCCGTCCGTCCGTCCGTCCGTCCGTCCGTCCGTCCGTCCGTCCGTCCGTCCGTCTGTAACTCGATCCGTCCGTCCGTCCATCCGTCTATCTGTCTGACTGTCTTCTTGTCTGTCTGCTTGACTGTCTGTCCTATCTATCACGCTTTCTCTGGCTCGTTCGCTGTCTGTTTGTCTATGCGTCTGTCATTTTATCTTTTTTGCTCTCTGTTTCTCTTTCTCTCTCTTTCTCTTTCTTTCTCTCTCTTTCTCTCTCTCTCTCTCTCTCTCTCTCTCTCTCTCTCTCTCTATCTATCTATCTCTCTGCATGTCTGTCTCTCTATATCCCATTTTCCCAGTCTCATATCGAGGACACTATTAAATGTCTTTATTGTCCAGAGCAGTATCAACAGCAATTCAAATTTACTTCACAAAACTACCTTTGCGACAACACACAGCAGGACGCCGACAGTACTTAATTTTCAGTTATCTTCTCGGATTCTTGAACAGACGCAACTTCATGAAAGGAAACTATATTCAGCATACAAGCATTTAGCTTAGACAGAGCTGCATACATAAATGTTAGTTTTATAACACACTCATTCTGACAATCAATCTCAGATAGCGTCATATTAGCTAGACACAAGCTAGACACTTTCAGCCCGAAGATCCTGGGTTCGAATTGGCATCACGCGAATTTTTATACAGATGACTTTGGCTTACATTGGACAAAGTCTAACATAGTTACCAGGAAATTTACTGGAAAGTAAAGGCAGCACATTTCCCTTTCCCCCTCCCACACCAGCATTGCAGTCCGAAGGAATAACACCCCAAAGATAAGAATCCTACATGTATAAATCTTGACAAGCCCTGTGCCCACCGTAAGGTTATATTAGGACCCTCACAGCTCACGAAGTAACCCGAAGTCCGGACCGGGTAGAAATTAAAATAGTAAGGGCGGGGGACATGATACTTAAAAAAACTGACAATTATTGCCTTTATTATATATATATACCACTTTCGCGGTGTAGGCAGGGGGTTTTGGAGCCTGAGGACTTACGGTCGCATGGCTAGTGATGTCGCCACGACTGTGCAGGTAAGGATTTTATTTTGCCCCTGAGGGGAAAAATTCGAATACGAGAATTCGAATACGAGTCTCCCGCTTGGGAGCCCAGCATTCTAACCGTTCGGCCAGCCGATCCTCGACATGATACTGACTACAACAAATAGCAAGTGCCGATTTCTCTATATTACAACTATTCTAGCATCACGTGTCCTATACGCCATTGAGTCATTTACCTTTTTTAATAAGCATTTTTATATGTTTAGTCTTGTTTGTTTGTCTGGTGTAAATCTGAAGTTCGATTTTTATTTATATTTCATTGACGAGCCAGTTTGGCTA
>CAJHNH020005168.1:82500-135000 GCA_905116865.2 Candidula unifasciata
CAACTGCTGTGTAAAAGATGGGTGTTTGAAGGGCCGAGTGTAAGACTGACCTGCGTGCCCAATTTGTGACCCCTTGAAAATAAAGTTTATTCGCTTGTTCATCCGTGTATTCTACCTTGATATATGTTTACCTTACATGTATACTCTACCTTGAATGCGTATTCTAGATTGAATGCATAGTCTTTCTTGAATGTAAATTCTAGCCCTTGAATTTTAAAACTCCCTCAAGTTCACCAGACCCTTAACTACTTCAAGTAACTGCTCATTCTCCCATCACAAGTGGCCACCCAAAGACAACTGTTATTACTTTTCTGCAAAAACGTGTTTTCTTTAACACATAGGGTTGTACAGGAAGGAATCTTTCCTTCGTCGTAAAAATGTTCTTTTCTACCTTTTGTTGAGCCCTTCCTTTGTAATAAACTTTTTTAGAGGTATTTAAATTGTGTTACTTTTTTCAGCAAAAGCTGCAGTGTGGAAATTTCATTCTCTTCACATGTGGTTTACCGCTGCCATAATTTTTTTTTAATCTCTGTATTGCTGTTGTTACACTCCCTTTAAATGGGGTAAAAACGTTGCCATAATTTTTTAGTCTCTACATTGCTGTTTTAACATTGCTTTTGGTAAAGGTGTTTCGTTATTTCTGCTGTTTTCATCGGTGTCAGTGTTTCCTAAACTGTTTAGACCACCGCCCTCTTTTTAGTGGGGAAAAAATATCCGTCTCAGCTACCACCCCTGGGCTGTCCCAGCCCCCACCCCCAGTTTAATAGAGGTTGCTAACACCCCTGGGTCGTCCCAGCCCCCCCCCCCTTTCCCCACCCCCAGTTTAATAGAGGTTGCTACCGCCCCCTGGGTCGTCCCAGCCGCCCCACCCCTAAATTTGATCGAGGTTGCTACCGCCAAATGGGCCGTCCCGGCGTCCCACAGGGACGGTAGCGCCCAGTTTGGGAAACACTCTTCTGTGTGTAAGAAATATCTATTAGTCACCTGTAAAGTGAAGGTTGTTGAGATCTTTGATAACTCACGGGGGGAAGTGTTGTAACTCACTTTGACCTGCTGTCTGCTCACCTGGGGAATATGGTTGTTGCTTTAAATGCGTAACGACTTACTTTGATGTTTGCGGCTGTTGACGCAAAGCAATGAAGATAATATATGCTCACATCATGATACAGGTGTTAAAGTAAAACACAAATACATGTTGGTTTTTTGACTTCTTCACGTGAGTTGGTTAAAGGTCTAAACTCCACTATTAGATTAACAGTAGAAGAGGATGAAATGGCCTGATGTATGTCTGGTTATAGCTAAATACGTGTTACTATGTCTGTGTTTGTGACTACGTGCGTATGTCTTTCAGTTTGACTGTGTTTAATCAGGCGGCTATGTGGCTTTATATGCATCTATGAAAATGTATCCTGTTTCTATATATTTATTGACGCACATACATGTATACTGTATGTTTGTCTTTTTTTTTTTCTTCTTCTTCTTTCTCTTCTTCTTCTTTTTCTTCTTCTTCACCATCATCATCATCATCATCATCATTCTCATCATCATCAGTAGCAGCATGACAACAGAAAAGGACAGTTAAAGGAGTGACGGTTAATCAAAGTTTATCTGTATTATAACAAGTGACGTTTAATCGACGTTTTACCGTATTACAAAAGTCGCAAGCATCGCAACTTTGATTAGCACAGCCGTTTTAATGGGCCATCTGCTGGAAAACTATATCTCTAATAAGAACACTAGTTTTGGTGACCATATCATAGTTTTTGTTTTATAACTGGTGGGAAACACCTGAGCTAGCTCCCAAGAGCAGGATTGATTTCCTAGGGGACTAAACATTCACAATACTCGGCGGACATAACTAATTCTGTATAGTAGTTACAGAACGGATACTCAGGGCTCACCTTCCTCTGTTTCTTTATTCTCCCTTTTCTTCTCTACTTTCACTTCTCCCTCCCTCTCTCTCTCTCTCTCTCTCTCTCTCTCTCTCTGTCTCTCTCTCTCTCTCTCTCTCTCTATATATATATATATATATATATATATATATATATATATATATATATATATATATATATATATATATATTATTTAAAAGTGTTACAGAAATTACACTAATGATCGATCGGTCAGTCTGTCGGTCTGTCTGTCTTTCTATTACTATCTCTCTGTGTGTCTCCCTCTGTCTTTCTTTCTCTCTGTCTGACGCTCTATTTCTATAACTCTCTATATATCTATATTTCTCATTCTATCTCTCGCTCTATCTCTATAGCTCTGTATATCTCTTTATTTCTCTCTCTCTCTCTCTTTCTCTCTCTCTCTCTCTCTCTCTCTCTCTCTCTCTCTCTCTCTCTCTCTCTCTCTCTCCCCGAAACTTAGAAGGCATGCTATGAAGTTTTCTTTGGTCCTCTATCTCTGCAGAAGAAACAAGGTCAATGAAACCCTAATGATAAATGTTTGACCTGCGTTTCCAGTGTTCTCTTCCGGGTAAAAAATTCGAAACTTGCACGTTTCTACTGAGCTTATTTGTGCAGCCTGGTAGATATGATACAGGTGTTTTAGGGGGGAAAACAATAAATAACCGCTCTTCATCCGTATTATTTTCTGACTGTACAGATTATAGAAATGGAAACAGTTATGTGACAATTCGCAAAGTTAACAGCCATTGGAAATAACAATGAGACAAATAATTAGACGACGTGAGCAAGTAGCACAGCCAGGATACGAATTCATACTTAACTCAGCGTTCAGTTGATCGTGTGAGATGGTGAAACGCTTAGCTACACATCACCTGAGAATCTGTTCGATACTCTATCTCGGAAGCACCCCATATATGTTACTTGCTCTTATCCGTGTACCTCAAACTTCGACACATGTTAGCTTGTGTCTTTTACCTTTGGTCAGAACATTCTAAAATCTGGCTACCTGATTTACCATGCAGCGTATATTGCCTGTTTTGAAAAAAAAAAAAAAAACACATTTATAGTTTATTTAATTACCATTATTACTGCACTCGAGCGTCAGTTGCGAAATCTGCTGAAACTGACATAGCTGACACTCAACATCTCAATGGCGTGAATCATTGAGCAAATGGCATTCTTAGCAATCAGGCTCCCTCTCTTGAAAATCTGTAACTTGCTAACGTGAAAACCCAAACGAAATATTAGGCTAAAATATGATGAAAAGAGTTTGCAAAAATGACTGAAATTATTAGGCTGAAACTTGCTAAAAGAATTTGCAAAAAAGTAATAAAATATTGGTCCGAAACTTGCTAAAAGAGTCTGCAAAACAAGGGAAATATTAGACTAAAACTTGCAAAGAGAGTTTGAAATAAACGAAACGAAATATTATGTTCGGCTTCCTTGTTTTCACATTACCGCCATGAAAGTGAATTGAACTGAACTGTTTACCCCTTCACGAGTGGTTTGGGTTAACCACAGAATAACAGTTGTTTTCATTGTTTTGCTTTCTCATCCAAGATTTTCTAATAAATGAGAAACAGCATGAGTCATATTTGCTTCATAGTTGTCATGTTTACACTGGCAATACAGCTTTCATTCGGCGCTGTTGTTTGTCACTAACATAGCAACCAGAGGAAGCAAATGCCACGCAGAAACTAGTTTGTGACCGATGAATTCAATTAAAATTCCTCGGCTAATCTGGGGACTGGTGAAAAAAAAAATGCAACTGGAAAGATAACAAGGTTTCACAAAAACAGGAACAAGCACCATTTACACTTAACTTTTCCTAATTGGATGTGGGCTTATTTTTCGAAACAATGTGTTAACTGTTGGCGTCCAATTGCATTATTAAATGTGTTATAGCAAAAAAATGAGTTGTATTTATTATCATTTATAGTCCCCGCGTGGGTTCTGGAGCCCTTTTGTAAGGAAACAAGAATAGATCCACTGCCACTCCAATAAGCATGGCCTAAGAGTCAACTAATTGGGAGCTTCCTTCAAAGTCTTTGTGCATCTTCCCGAGCGGTAAGGAATGGTGGTGATGATGATGATGACGTTCAACCCCACCAGAACATCGCTCCGAGCGATAAAACACCCAGCGACACAAACTGCCCACACTCGGGTGAGGATTAATCGGGGATAGGTTTCAGAAACCCCGTTCAATCCATTGGTAGGGTTGTATTAGGGCCCCCGGCAACAGCAGCATGGGGCTTTGAAACAACAACAAATCACGTCGGTGATCGTGATCAACCGTCGGGGCCCCTTTACGAAATTAGGATGCACCGTTTTTACAAACGGCATGAAAACCATTCGGCCTCTGTGGTATAGGCATTGCGAACGTGCTTCGTAAAGCTGAGGTGCCGAGTTTGATCCCAGCTGCGGACAATTTGTTGCGCCTTGGTTTCGACAGTGGTACCGAGAGCTGACAAATCAACTTAAGCGATAATCTGTCATCATCGTATCAGCTCTTTTCTTTCTCTCCTTCCTCATTGCCCCTGTTCTTCTCCTACTCCTACCAACATTTGCTGCGAGTATCGACGTCAGACCGTAGCTTCCGCTGAGATTCTAATACAATCCTTAAAAAAAAGCATTCGTCTTTAAACAATTTGGGTCTAGCCCACAACGCCCATAGGGCCAACTATGTGCGAATGTTCCTTAACTTTAGTTACATTTCTATATAGACTACTTCTTTGATAACACACTTTACATTTACTATCTTCTTATGCAATAATGACTGAAAACCTACGATCCTACTAAATCGTAAAAATAACAGGTAATGACAATTCCACATATGTGCGTTTGAGACTGTATGGCGTGAGTGGTAATTTTTTCATATACAATAATGACAGCATTTGAATGTCATTTGGCATTCTCTAGCTGGTAACAATCTATTTACATCGCGGACGGTGTAGACTTACAGGATTCCCCCTCGGTTAAAAAAAAGGCCAGAAAAAATTCACTTAGAGAGGCCAGGAAAATGAGAAATGTCCTCTTCTTTGATCGATCATTCAGTACATTATCACGTGACAGCGGTGTCTTCTTGGCACTTGATTCTTGCCAATGTCTGCTTTATTGAATCAGTCGGGGCGACACTGGATACCCCAGGGTTATCAGGAGACGGCGAAAATTGTCCACAGAGGAATCTAATGGGGCAGAAGGCCAACAACTTCAGGGTTTTGTTTTGGAGGGCTCGGATTCATTGGGGGTCAGCGATGTTGTTTATTTTGTAGATAATATGCCTTGTTATATTTTCTCAAGGACTTTGTAAATATTAGTTTATATTCTTCTTCCTCCTCTTCTATTTCTTCTTCTTTCTTCTTCTTATTTCTCTTCTTCTTCTTATTATTATTATTATTATTAGTATTATTATTATTATTATTATTATTATTATTATTCTTTGTCTTTTTCTTCTTCTTTTCTGCGGGAACAGTTAGCAATTGCACATTAAGACATCAGACGGAGCACTTATAAGTAAGTTAACATGGTTTGCCTTGATGTCGATTCTTAAATCAGTAATCAATAAACCAGGTTTTCACTGAAAAATAAGATCTAAAATAATATTGTACTGAGAAATTTTACATGCATAAATTTCAGTGATTCCGATGACCTAGTCGGGTTAACACATATTCTAAGTCCAAACATAAAAAGGATCTATTAATATACTATTTATCGCATCAGAAACAATCTGCATGTTATTGGACACGTCGTCAGAGAGCAAAGCCTTCAGCACGTTGTGACAGTGAGAAAGTTAGAGGGCAACAGGGGCAGAGAGAAACCAACAGTGGCTGACTGACAGATCAGCATCATGCAACGAAAGCAAATCTGTATTAGAAATTGATAAAACACGAGACAGCAGGTTGTGGATAGAAGCAACTGCTAACGCTAAACAGCATTAAATATTAGACGAAGTTCATATATATATATATAAGTGTCAAGTAGCAAAAGTAAAAATTACCAAAAGCTGGTAATTAAGTGTTCACATATCAATGCGATAGTTGACACTGTTTTGACTTGATAATATCTACAAATTTTGGTTTGATATTCGACAAGCCTCAACGGAGATCACTATCCCTATTAAGCTGGCAACGCTGTTTTGTTTTCATGACTTTGAAAGCTGAAAATCCGGATTATTACAAGTACGAATGAACTCAATGTCAAAATTGCTTGAGGCTCCTCTTGAATCTTTCTTACAGTCACCCCTCGCTGGAGACCACAGGTCTGGCTGCTAAGTTACCGTGGTTCTCCTAGTTTTAAAAGTGCACTTTCACCACGATGGTTTCGCATCCAACATTCTAAACAACGCTCATCTATTCCCCCAGCTGGGCAGTTTTTCAACAAGAGGATTCTCCGCATTGCAACCGCTGTCATGAAAAAAAACTCTGTACCCCCATATTTTATACTTATCTCATCTTAGCTCAACTGCTGATTTCACTTGCGTCTCTGAGCGACGTGAGTTGCTGTGGTCTGTTTTCAGGACCACCTACCTGGCCTCTGGTACTATCAATGTTTGTTTAGGTAATATTTCTTTACTGCTGGATATTCTCAGAGCTAGAGTGGCGATTTATAGACCCCTGTGCTGCAGGTAATAAAGACTTATGACGTCACACTTAGCCATGATGGTATACATTTATATATATATATATGTGTGTGTGTGTGTGTGTTAAAGAAAGATAGAGAGTGAGAGAGTCTTCTTCTTCTTCACTTCCTCTTTTACCGCTGTGGGTGTCAAGGGAGATATAAGGTTCTGTTTCTAGCTCTTCTGGCTGCCTCGACCATAGGCACATCGTGCTGTTGTAGAGTTTCTCAGATGTTATCCTTCCATATTGTTCTTGGTCTTCCCCGTGCTCTACGTCCTTCTTCTCTTTCCATGTATGCTTTGTATGGTATGGTGTCACAGAGCATTCTATCTAAGTGGGCAAACCATTTCACTTGCTGTCTTTGTATGTAATCCAGAATAGGTTCTGTGCCGACTTGTTCTCTTATGATCTCATTCCTGATCTTATCTATTATGGTCACTCCTACAGCCCTTCTCAGACATCTCATTTCCGTGGTTACTAATTTTCTTTTATGGTTTGTTGTGAGTGACCATGTCTGGCACTGGTAGTCAAGAGTTGGAATAAATATGCTCTACTGAATAAGATGTCTCTTTTGTGCTGATTGGTTTTGTCTTATGCTTGTACAAAGGGGGGGGGGGGGGGGGGCTAGCTGTCCTAATACTTGGTTTGGCATGGTACTGCATCTAATGTCAATTTCTTTTTCCGATTTCCCATCTTCAGTAAATGTAGTTCCCAGATATTTTCAACTCAGATGCCTGTTTAATGCTTTGTATTTCTATTGCTATGTTTAGATCTGTTTCTTCCTTTTTCCTATTGACATTACTTCTGTCTTTTCAGTGTTGATTCTCATATTATTTGTTTTACATTCTTTATTCATGGATGTTAGATGTTGTTGCAATTTCATGGCTGTATCTGCTATCAAGGCCTGGTCAAATAAATCCATTGCCAGCTTGCTAGGCCTGTCGCAACTTCACCAGAGCCCCGTTGGCCAGGACGTTTCGGGGTGACCCAGGGTGGCCTTCATGGCTACCGTAGCGGTCCCGTAGCACGAGGCCACACCATACTTGTGAGAGAGTAATAAACGTTATTTGACGTCACATTTCGACGTATGCGGATACGTGTAGGAGAGAGTATTAAATAAAAAATGAGTCGCAACTAGACAATGTGTGGTTGAGAGAGAGAGAGAGAGTCGCAAGTAGACATTGTGTGATATGAGAAAGAGAGAGTCGCAATTATACACTGCGTGGATACGAGAGAGAGAGAGAGTCGCAATTAGACATTGTTTGAATATGAGATAGAGAGAGAGTCTCAATTATACATTATGTATATACGAGAGAGAGAGAGAGAGAGAGAGAGAGAGAGAGAGAGAGAGAGAGAGAGAGAAAGTCGCAATCAGACAATGTGTGGATATGAGAGAGAGAGAGAGAGAGTCGCAATTAGACATTGTGTGGATATGAGAGAAAGAGAGTCGCAAGTAGACATTTTGTGGATATGAGAGAAAGAGAGTCGCAAGTAGACATTTTGTGGATATGAGAGAAAGAGAGTCGCAAGTAGACATTATGTGGATATGAGAGAAAGAGAGTCGCAAGTAGACATTGTGTGGACATGAGAGAAAGAGAGTCGCAAGTAGACATTATGTGGATATGAGAGAAAGAGAGTCGCAAGTAGACATTGTGTGTATAGGAGAGAGATAGAGAGAGGAAGGGAGAGATAGTCGCAACTAGACATTCTGTAGGTATGAGAGAAAGAGTCCAAACTAGACTTTGCAGATATGAGAGAGAGAGAAAGAGAGAGAGAGAGAGAGAGAGAGAGAGAGAGAGAGAGAGAGAGAGAGTCACAACTAGACATGTGTAGATATGAGTGGGAGAGTCGCTATTAGACATTGTGTGGATGTAAGGGAAAGCGAGTCGCAATTAGTCACCGTGTGGATATGAGAGAGAGAGGAGAGTCGCAGTTAGAGATGTTTGGATATAAGACACAGAGAGAGAGACACATAGAGAGAACCGACCGTAGAACTGATGCTGGAATTGACATGGCCTCTGAACATTGATACCAGATAATTTTCTTTTGTCAGAAAAGTAATGATGACGAGAAAGGAAACTGCTCACCCACGTCTGTAAGGGAACTGGCTGTTCGTTGCCGCTCGGGCAGAAGCTTTCCGACTTCGAAGGAAGCTGCCAATTAGTGATTTCCTAGGATGTGTTTGTTGAGGAGGTAGTGGGTCTGTTCTTGTTTTCCCTAAAATAGAGCCCCGAACCCGCAGGGGGAATAATGATCTATTGTGTCTGTAAAGTGAAGGATTTTTTTTAACGCTCACTGGACAGATAATGGAAAAAAAAAAACTATAGCAGAAGGCCTGGTACCAGGAAGGAGGGGCAGGGGCTGATCAACACGAAGATGGGCACAGGATATAAGTGACTCGTTGAGTATGAAAGTATATGTTGCGGAAGAGCTGGCGAAAGACCGAATTTCTTTCAGGCAGACCAAGATGAGAGCGACGTTCTGCAAAGTACCTGCTACATGATGGGCAGACGATGCCATACTTTTTATAAACCGATCAACACTCTATGAGTGATCTTGTCAAAATCACTCCAGTCGCATTCACTTACCATGACGTCACCTATTCACTTACCATGACGTTACCTATTCACTTACCATGACGTTACCTATTCACTTACCATGACGTCACCTATTCACTTACCATGACGTCACCTATTCACTTACCATGACGTTACCTATTCACTTACCATGACGTCACCTATTCACTTACCATGACGTCACCTATTCACTTACCATGACGTCACCTATTCACTTACCATGACGTTACCTATTCACTTACCATGACGTCACCTATTCACTTACCATGACGTTACCTAGTACTATTTTAAGCTGGTTCAAGAAAATGTAACGAGAAATGTCAAAAATGATGAGCCTGTAACAATTTTGATCCATTCATGTTTGGTGGAAATCCTATTTAAAAACTCACATGTGGAGATTAAGCCCTCTTGCCTCCCCAACAGTGCTAAGGGATTAAAACGGCTAATTCTATCTGTTCAGGGACACGGTCTTCTTCTTATTCTTTGCGTTCACCGGCTAAAAATTCAGAAGGCAGGAGACAAAGTGTAGACAGTTATACAAGTGGGAGGAAAACATCAAGAGAGAAAGTGGGCCAACAGGACGAAAGGCAGAGGGTGTTGGAGATCAAATGCAGCCAGACTCCATTGCGGAACAGCATATGATTGACTGGGGTCAGAGAATTAGTTCCTTTCTTTAAAGCAGTTTGTTGCTACATTTTACTAAACTATAATCAGATATTTAGTTTATTCTTCTTCATCGTTCTCTCTCTCTCTCTCTCTATATATATATATATATATATATATATATATATATATATATATATATATATATATATATATATATATACATATATATATATACATACATATATATATATATATATATATATATATATATATATATATATATATACATATATATATATATATTTTTCCTAGTAATAGCACAATGAGGTAGAAGGCGTTAAATTAAGGTACGAAAAGAAGTTGGTTAGGGCTTCTTCTATCTCCGTCTCTCTTTCTCTCTCTCTCTCTCTCTCTCTCTCTCTCTCTCTCTCTCTATCTCTATCTCTCTCTCTTTCTTCTTCTTTTTCTTTGCGTTCACCAGTGTAAACTCTGGCGGAAAGTTTTGGTTGTTGATCCATTACTGGCCTGCAGTCCTATTCCAGAACCTGAGTGTTGCGTGTGGATCCGTTTTACAGATCTGACTCATTTGTATGCAGACTGCTAGTTCCTTGCCTCTCAGTTAGATGCACACCGCCTTTGAAGGAAGTTCCCAATTAGTCGACTCTTAAGACATGCTTTTGGGTAGGCAGTTGGTATATTCTTGTTTTCCCTATAACAGGGCCCCGGAACCCACACGGGGATCTCTCTTTCTATTTCTTACATAGTTTTGACCGTTCCCTTTCACATTATCAAACATTTTTTACATATATTTATATATATATATATATATATATATATATATATATATATATATATATATATATATATATATATATATCTATATATATATATATATATATATATATATATATATATATATATATATATATATATATATATATATATATATATATATATATATATTAATCAGCTATCTTTCACACTCACTTTCACTTCTAAGTCCCTTTCTCTGACCTTTTTCTCAGTGTCTCTCAAAACCATTAAAATTTCTCGGAAACGTTCTCTGTGACTCTCCTCCCCTGTTCCACCCCCCCCCCCTTTTCCACAAACCACAATTCTTTGCCTCCGTCTAGCTTTTTTTTTTTTATTATTATTATTTCGACTGCTTGCATTTTATTGGCGTTCTTTTTGGATGATTTCTTTTGTTTGATGATGTGGTGAGGTTTAAACTAACGCCCAGCTGAACGTCACCATCATCTCACTTCACGTCATTTGATCCATCAAGCACAACCGCATATCCCATTGATCACAGTTTGTCGTTTCTTTCTCCAGTTTAGTTTTCCAGTATCTCAGACGGCAGAAAAGCAGAGATAAAATTTTCTTTCCCGCTTTCTTTCATATGGAACATTTATTTTACCACTCTCCGTCTATCCACATAGAATCGAGCGATTCATATGTGATCCTGTGTGCTTTTTTAAAAAACGCTCCATTTATTTACTTGTTAGATAAACGCTATTTTATTCGGTATCTTTCTATGTATTAAATCGGTTTGTTTGTCTGTGGGATGGGGGAAGGCGGCAGGAAACAATGTTAGCCAGTAAGTGCTTACTGAAGGAATCAGAAAACTAAAGCGATTTTGTCGATGGCTGAAATCTTCTTCGGCCGATTTCTTTTATTGACACAAAAATATCTTTGGGCTATCAATAAACCTATCGTTTCCTTCTCAGTTTTTAGGTTTTTTGCTGCCACTATGTAGAGGCGTTGGGGTCGTAGGAAGAGATCTTGAAACTGTCAGATACTTTAAAAAAATGGTGGAGGTATTTTGCAAAGCTATCTAGGGGCACTACACAGGACAAGAACAATTATATCATAATACTCAAAAGAAAGGTTAGGACGTATTGCAATGCAGTACTAACAGTTAAAACTTTAGTCTGTTCAGAAATTCATGAACATGAATAGATTTTAATATTTTAGAAACTAGAGGACTGATTGTACCGAAATTTGGTATGCTCACTGGGGACATCCATGACGTTAAGGAAATATTATTTTCACTACTGAAGAATATCAAATGTCTTCTCTCTCTCTCTCTCTCTCTCTCTCTCTCTCTCTCTCTCTCTCTCTCTCTCTCTCTCTCTCTCTCTCTCTCTTTGCGATACCCATTTTTATCACGATACCGTCTTGGTAGAGTTCGGGGGGGGGGGGGGGGGGGGGGGGGGGTTTACATTCATTAGTTTCAGAAGGTAATGTTATCAAGCCTACCATAACGGCTTCAAAAAGGGTCGAAGAAAAACTGTAATTTTTCGATATTTATGTGTAAAGTCATACTGTCAGTGAATGGAACCCACAATAAGACGTCGTTCAACGTTGCTTAGTTAAAGGTATATCCATAAATTAGTGTTTAGTTGTATTGTCATATAGTTGGCTTATCAAAACTGACATGGACATCAATTGCACAATTAGTTCCACATGTATAACTATGCAGACGGTTACCGTTTTACTGCACTGGCACTTCCGCCGATAAATCTAAGATAGGTCACATATAGTGTGATATTTATGAAACAGTGAAACCAACAAAACACTTTGCTTGGTCTGGATAGAGAATTATTTATTACAATGATACAATTCTAAAATAAACACACACACAAAATTTTGAACTTGGACTTGAAATTAACAAGTTTACTGTAAAATCGATAGAGCTAGTAGCAAAGTTACAAAATGCTGTTCTAGTAGACAAAGCTAGTAGGAAAGTTATAAAATGCTGTACTAGTAGTTAGAGCTAGTAGCAAAGTAACAAAATGCTCTTATAGTAGATGGAGTTCGTAGCAGAGTTACAAAATTCTGCACTAGTAGCTGGAATTAGTAGCAAAGTTACAAAATGCTGTACTAGTAGTTAGAGCTAGTAGCAGAGTTACACAATGCTGTACTGGTAGTAAGAGCCTGTAGTAAAGTTACAAAATGATGTACTAGTAGATAGAGCTAGTAGCAGAGTTACACAATGCTGTACTGGTAGTAAAAGCCTGTAATAAAGTTACAAAATGATTTACTAGTAGATAGAGCTACTAGCAGAGATACACAATGCTGTACTGGTAGTAAGAGCCTATAGAAAAGTTACAAAATAATATACTAGTACATAGAGCTACTAGCAGAGTTACACAATGATGTACTGGTAGTAAGAGCCTGTAGTAAAGTTACAAAATGATGTACCAGTAGATAGAGCTAGTAGCAGAGTTACACAACGTGTACTAGTAGTTAAAGATTGTAGCAAAGTTACAAAATGATGTACTGGTAACTAGAGCTAGTAGCAAAGTTACAAAATACTGTACGAGTAGTCAGAGCCAGTAAGAAAGTTACACAATGCTGCACTATTAGTGCAGATACGGAAGCGAAGATACACAATAAACAACAAATTATAACAATAGAGATAAGGTAATTGAAAATAATCCTCAATATATGGTGAAAAGAGGCGACCTCTCTCGACCCTCGAAGCAATATAAGATGATATGAAAAAGAGAAAAAGAAAAAGACAGGCTATGTATGCTTTACCTAGTCTTATGGGTCTTTCTTATGAGTGGAAACAATTAGAAAACCGAATTAAATTTCCGGAAATGTGGCTGTTAAAAAAAATATGTCGAATTTCGTGGGGAAAAAAGGGGTGGGGGGGGGGGGGGGTTATTTCTATGTATACTCAACAATAAACTACGCAAAGACTTTGCAAAATGAAAAAGGAAATGAAATGATATAGGAAATGAAATCATAGAGGAAATGAAATGACAGAGAAAATGAAATGATACCGGAAATGAAATGATACAGGAAATTGAATGATAGAAGAAATCAAAAGATAGAAGAAATTAGATGATAAATCAAATTAAATGATAAAGGAAATTAAAGGATGAAGGAATTAAAATGATAAAGTAAATGAAATGATAACGGAAGTAAACTGATAGAGGAAATAAAATGATAACGGAAATGAAATGATAGAGGAAATGAAATGATAAGAGAAATGAAATGATAAAGGAAATGAAATGATAAGGGACATGTAATGATAAAGGAAATTAAATGATAAATGAAATGAGTTGATAAAGGAAATGAAATGGTAGAGGAAATGGAAGGGTAAAGGAAATGAAACTTACTACGGCTACGACTAATTTTCCACTGTTGCCAATCACAATAATTCTTTCAATCAGTTCTTATCTACAAACAGTTTGTGATGGATCTCCAACAGTCTCTTCCATTTCTTTAGCACTAAATGTACCTTTATGAGGCATCTATTTGTCCATTTCGTCATGTTATCATCCCACTTGTTTCGATATTGGCCTTATCATCCCACTTGTATTGTTGTTGGCCTTATCATCCCACTTGTATCGCTATTGGCCTTATCATCCCACTTGTATCGCTGTTAGCCTTATCATCCCACTTGTATCGCTATTGGCCTTATCATTCCACTTGTATCGCTATTGGCCTTATCATCCCACTTGTATCGCTATTGGCCTTATCATCCCACTTGTATCGCTATAGGCCTTATCATCCCACTTGTATCGCTATTGGCCTTATCATCCCACTTGTATCGCCATTGGCCTTATCATCCCACTTGTATCGCCATTGGCCTTATCATCCCACTTGTATCGCTATCGGCCTTATCATCCCACTTGTATCGCTATTGGCCTTATCATTCCACTTGTATCGCTATCGGCCTTATCATCCCACTTGTATCGCTATTGGCCTTATCATCCCACTTATATCGCTATTAGCCTTATCATCCCACTTATATCGCTATTAGCCTTATCATCCCACTTGAATCGCCATTGGCCTCGTGTTCTTTATCTTGCCTTAAACGTTTTTGCCCAGTATGGTATTTATAAGAACCTTACGTCTTTAATTTTGGCCAAAATATTTCACTTGTCTCCTTATTTTTGTTTTCTTTGTCAACTTTTTTTTTCATGTGTGGTATCTCCAGGACCTCTGTTTCTGTTGGTGGTGGTGTTGTGTAGGTAACAGGATTTTTGTCTCCATGAATTACGACATATTCTTCTGTACATCCACATTTCAATAAATTAAATCAGTTCGATTTTCTACTTGTCTACATTCATAAGACAGACCCATAAAACAGTAAATGGCTTACTTCTGTAAAAAAATAATACAGAGCAAATCTAATGTACAATAATGTTTTAAAACATCTACAGGGATGAAAAAAAAGAAGAAGAAGAAGAAGAAGAAGAAGAAGAATACAATAAACATTCTTTTTATCTGGTTTGTCTGCCAGAAGAAGACACATTACCTTTCTTGTCATGGCCTGAGAAGGAGAAAACATCAAAACTGCGAGTAAATTCAAGAGGAAAAGAGACAGAAGAGACTAAGAGAAAAGATACTGAAATGTTTGACAATATGGCTTGGACAATTGTCTGTGTCAGAACGATTATAAGCACATGAGATGTACAGCTGTGGATAGACATGACTACTTAGACCACACGGTAAAGAGTGTTAGTACAAGAAGTGTGACCACGTCTCTGTCTCTCTCTGTCTCTCTCTCTCTCTCTCTCTCTCTCTCTCTCTCTCTCTCTCTCTCTCTCTCTCTCTCTCTCTCAAACATTGTGTGTGTGTGGGCGCGCGCATGTGTGTTTGCCAGCGATTGTTCTTGTATTTTATTCTAAATTTTAGAACACATCCACCGTGCCCAAACCTGCAACAGTGTCCCTCACAGCAAAGCTTGAAAACCATTCTATACTATGGGATTACAAATTTAATGTTACATGCTGCAAAAAAAAATTTGCACATGGGAATTGAGTGCTTTTTATGCGCAATCCTTAACGCGCAGAGATGCAAGAATTATCAGCAGCGTAGAATTTAAACTGTAAAAATATTAGAATTTGGAATTGTGTTCTTTAATAATACCACAAATAATATATCGCATTATAAGAAGCATAAAAACGAATAACTTTTATAAACTTGCGAGGTTCAAAATGACCTTTTAAGGTTTAGTTCAATAGGAAACAAGACGGTAACATACCAAGGCCAATGCATCTTTACCACTTAAAAAAATTAACTTGTTACTGAATGTTTCAAGCGTTCGCTCCTTAAACAGATTATTTTAATATAACAATTATTTTGTTAGCATTTTTTTTTTTTTTTTACATATATCGAGAGAGAAAGAGTTACGCGAAGTTGTTCTGATTTTAATATTATGTTTTTGCAAGTGGTCCTATTTTTTTTTTTTTTTTAACTACCATACATTATGTATTATTTTGGTTAATAATTAGCTTTTCTCTTCCTCCCTCCCCCCCCCCCCCCCTTTTTTTTTTTTTTATTTTTTTTTTTTTTATTTGGTCCTTCTGTTAGAACAAACATCGTTTTAGAAGGCCTTGGTGAAAGCCATCAAGCAGTCCATATCTCCTCATTTACTATACAACTTTGTCTTGACTGAGGTTGCAACTTGCCAGATGAGATGTCTATTAGTAGTATACAGTGTTGGATTACATTTTCAGGCGCCAAAGTGCAAGAACACATCTCTATGTTTCCTACACCTAAAAACTTGAACATGTGTTGACAAAGTCTGCTGTGCAGCAATGCCTTTAGTCAAAATATCATACATAATCTTTCTCTATAGAGGCTTTGAAGAAAACGTCTTGTGGAGAAAATCTGGTACTGGTCTCCAGCCACGTTTTTTAGATCCTCTATTTTATGAATGTTCGTCTCCTGGTACATCCTTTTATAACATCCATAATATACGTCTCAGTGTGGATGGATTCGAGTGCATAACCACAGGACGGACAGGTAAGTGTGTAGATCACTGCCCTACAGTGGTTCTCAAAGTTAAGAAGAGTTACAAAGGGTGAATAACCTATCATCTTAGTGTAAACAGATATTTTTAAGTAATAGGGACAAAAAATAAAACAATTATTGTTGCCACCTAAAGCCTATAACTAACAATCCCCGTCATAATGTGGATTTGATAACATTACCTCTGTCCGACAGGAAGTACTGACAGTCCACTGCGCCTTGCGGCTCAGTTGGTTTAAAACAGGTGAAACACACAAGACTCTTTTCCACGTCTTTTGGTCTATATGGTAATAACTATACTTGATCAATTGACACTCGGTGGGTCTTTACTTTCCAGGATTTTATCTGGTACCCATTTAAAGCTAGGTCGACCAGGAAGCAAAGTTTTTTAACCGGGGGGGGGGGGGTGGGGGATGTCCGGCTCTCAGGACCTGAACCCGCGACCTTCAGATCCTCAGTGGAGCGTCTAGCCGCTACATCACGGCGGCTCTCAAGGCTAAACGTTGCATAGTTATAATACACAATAAGCCGTGAAACGATTTGCATTCCTTGGTCGAAGAGTGAAAAAAAAAATATGGTTTTCGTCATCTGAACCTTGTATCAACAATCTTTCCCCAGAGATACTTCAGATTTCATTTATATTGATTTTATCTTAATGCTTTTAAAAACCTCACAGTTTATCTGATAAAATAACCAAACAAACAACAACAACAAAATTGTTAATATTATAGAAACATTTACGCTTAACAATTATCGTCTTGAGGATGTCAGGTACTAGACGAGGGTTTTTTTTTTTTTTTTACAAACGAAATAACATGTTTGCAGACAGCTAGAGGAGCGGCTGGCCGAACGGTTAGAACGCTAGGCTCTCAAGAGGGAGACCCGGGTTCGAATCCTCGGTAAGGCTAGGGATTTTTTTCTGTCGGGGGCAGAAAAAATCCCCAACTGCACAGTCGTGGCGACAGCACTAGTCATGCGGTCGTAAATCCTCAACCTCAAAGACGGCCCTGCCTACACCGCAAAACTGGTTGGATAATGGCAGTAACAGACGGCTTCTGGCAGCAGACAGCTGGGGTCGCAGTCGCCTGTACTGTTTGAAGTTTAAGGTTTGAACAACGGATCAACATAATGGCACCCATTGGTGCTCCGTTCTTCTTCTAACTCAAATCTGAGTCCGAAGAAGCTCAGCACAGTGTACAGGCTCTGTAGCACCGGCGAGGATCCTGAAATACTTTGGGTAGATTTGAGACACTAAATTTTGCCCGAGCAGCGCCGTAAGGTGATTTGCAACTGCCAATGGATTTTTTACGTGCGCAGCAATGCACACGGGCGTCTGATCTCACTACCAGAATTCAGGGGGAATTACTAGAAGTCCAAGTCCTTGTGAAAAAATTCCAGCCGTTACCTGAAATTGAACCCGGAACCTCTAGCACTCGAAGCGGACACCATGCATCGAAACCACACAGTTCTCCCTTTCAAAGACTGTCGAGACTGAATTTAAAAAAAAAAAACTAATAATTGTTTAAATTAATAATAATGATATTATTATTATTATGTGCTGAATTACACACACACACATACACACATCCACACACACATTACATATCTGAAATAGCATATATATTTACAAAACGAATACCAAATTTGTCATTTAATAAAACAGAGAACGTATGGCGCCCGGGTCAACGAGGCCCACACGGGAAGCAAAGAATTGTAGGACTGCACCCTACCGTGTATGTCGTAACAGGCGACTAAGGCAGAGTTGGGCTTGAGGGTGGCTAATTCATCGTTTTTAAAAAAAAACTAAAGCTACAAAAACCAATCAACTATGAAAAAGTTATTAAAAAAAGAGAGAAAAATAAACACCTAGTCAACAAAAATGAGGAGAGGCACTTCTAGCAAAAGAAGTAAGACACGGTGTGGAAAAAAAGCCAAAAAGAGTTCAGATCGTCGACGTACCTACTTTCACCTAGGAAAACCACCATAATTAGTACCTAGAATGTTAGAACTATGTATAGGGAGGACATGGGGAGAGTTGCGTGCAATAGCAACGGATAAAACGAAATAGTGTTAGCTGACTGAGAGCCTGTGCTTCATTTTAAAAAAAAAAGGGACTGAGGGGAGGGTTAGAAATGCAGAAGAAGAGAACGTGTGTAAATACCCCGAGTGCAAGGATGTCAGTTTTTGATTAATTCATCCATTCTATTTTTTTTTTTTTACCATTTTGTCAACCCCCTCAGTAATAACAACCGGGATGATGTAACCCCCCCCCCCCCCCCCCACCCTTTCTTATCCCAATCCCCTTTTTCCCACCCCACTGATTCGAACTCAAAACTCGAACAGTTAGGTCACTGTGCTACCCCCATCCCCCCCCCCCTAATGTGGATAGTAACCCAACCATCAGACCAACTGACAAACACCTAACCACGTCGCCGCTGCTGCAAGTCGCTTCAATCCCGGTATCAAAGTAAAAACGGCAGATTCAGACCATCACGTCGGGCAAACGTACGAAGCACTTCAGACTGTATTGAGTTTTTCTTTCCCTAAAACAACGCTCCAAGTAGGAGACGCTGGGACTGTAGCTAACAGGACACGAGCTCTCAGAATAGGCAGTCTTGTATGCAAAACGGCAATGCCTGTAAACTTGGCCGCCCTGATCTTTATTGACGCATTGCTGAAGGGCCGGGAACAAGATTTTCCACTCACATTTTACACTGTTTTAGATTGTGATAAACGACAATGTCAGGTCAGATTTATCTTGATGCGGATATCCTCTTTCTTCCTCTCTTCCTCGCCTTTTCCATCGCCTATACTCTTTGGCATCGCTTCTTAGCCCTCTTGGAGCGATGAGTTTATAAAAAGTGAGGATACCGGACGTATTGTGTTTATCTGAGATTTAGCTACTGAGTGGTTCAACAAGAGGAGGCCGATAAAGGTCTGTGTGTATCTCCCTGTGTCTACGAGGTTCGGTTTGGGAAAGGCCTTTAGCTTTTATACGCCACAAGTGGGTTTCGGTTCGGGTAGAAAGTAATGATAGCCACTAGGATCGCTAATAGAAGAAGTGGTGTATATTTTAAGCTTTAAATAAAATGTAACACTGCTCTGTTCAATGTTCGCAGTTTATTGCCAGTTTGTATTTCAGGAAGTTTTTGGAAGCTGTTGAGATGATCTTCTCTAGATGAAAGTTAAAAAAAAACGATGGTAGATAATGAAAATGTCTTGTAAATAGTTAACAAGGAAGAGGATAAAATAGGTGCACCAGAGAAGATTAAATTTTTTAATTTTGTGTTTCTAAAAAATAAATTCTTGTCGAGGAAGAAACCGAGGTTAAATCAAGATTGTAGATGGAAAGGAAGAAAATAAAAACAGGACAAGTGTAAGGGAAAAGATAAAAGGGAATTGCACGGAATGAGAGACAGACATGTAAGAAGAAAAGAGATAGGAAAGAAGTGAGGGAAATTAATCGAAGAAATCAAAAGAAGATACATGAATAGAGAAATTAAAGATGCAAAGGACACTAGACATAACAAATGAAAAGACAAGAGACAGATTCAAGAGAATAAAAGCACATAAATAAAGAACAGAGACATACAGATGTATTGGTAAAGCGACAGAGACAGCAAAAGATCTAAAAAAAAAAAAAAAAATTTAACACCAAGACAAGAGACCAGAAAGTGATGAAGATTGTGAAAGTCAAAACAAATTAAAACTATTACTAAACTAAATTATCGAATTCAGTAATAGCAATTCTTTACATACAATAACCTCCATCATGTGAAATGCACTTTTGTTTGGCTTACACTGTTCCTAGTTTCTCTCACACATCTTCAGTCTGAAAATTATTTCCACCATATCTTTTAATTCGTTGATTTGTTCAAGCATTTTCTTCTTTTATAATAATTTTTTTTAGTGGGTGGGGAGAGTGTGGATGTCTCCTTCAATGTGAACAGTTGTTCTCCTTTCTTATGACAATACTTCTTTTTTTTTTTTTTTTTTTTTTTCTATTTTAAACTAAGTTCACTAAGTTTTTGTTTCGACTTTCTGTTGCAATTGATTTATCGGTTTATATCATGGCAAAAGAGTAGTAACCCACAAATGCTCCGTTCTTCTTCTAAACTCAAGCCTGGGTCCGAAGAATATCAGCGCAGTCCAAGAAATCCGTAGCACCGGTGAGGATCCTGAAATACTGAGGGTAGATTTTTAACTTCAAATTTCGTTCAGGCAGCACAAATAGGCTACTCTTTTCCATTTCTAACTGCCAAAGAATTTATTTAAGCGCGCAACAACACACACAGACGTCCGATCCTACTACCAAGAGACCAGGAGGAAATTACTAGAAGCCCACGTAGAAAAAAAAACCAAAGCCTTCACCGGGGCCTGAACCTGGGACCTCCAGCACTTGAGGCGGACGCAATGCCTTGAGACCACTCAACCCTGTTTTCCTGTTGTAATTTTACCCATCATCTCTTGCAGTTATATTCAACACAACCTATAAAGGGAATTAAATTATGTAAGTAAAGTAAGAAAGTAAAGATCCCTTTACACGCCCTTAGGCGCATCGGGCATATGGGAAGAGCACCCATATTTGTACAGACCAATCGGCACTCGGTGAGTAATGTTGTCAACATTACGCCGGCCGTCTTTACTTTCCCAGGACAGTCCATGCTGGTACCCCTTTATGGTCGACCTGCGACGTTCCATACCACGATAAAAATCCACACAGCCCACGCAAGTTTCGATCGCGGTACGTTGGATTACGAGTCAGACTCGCAACGCCTTAGCCACGGACGCCGCATTAAATTATGTACTGCAGTTAAACAAATATTTTTTTCAGACACTCCCAGCTATACCCAAATCTGGATGAGGGCAATTGTGTGATCAAAGAACAACTCAAGCGTATAATCAAACAGCGCTCCTAGCGGCGTAGCGCGACGGGACCCTAATGGGCCATGAAACCAAGGGAAGTCGATTGACATGCCGCCCGTTAGTGGCAGCCTTCCTAGCATCTGACAGGATTGTTGTCAGAGACTGGTCTCAGAGAAGTCAGAGGCGCAGAATGCACTTGTCCTTTAGCGCTCACGGGAAGAAAAAGGAGGAAGGGGGAGAAACAAAGAAAGGGATAAGAGCTGAAGTTGTTTCTGAAAGAGCCCAGGAAGTGGATGGGGGGGGGGGGGGAGGGGAGGAATTGAGGAGGGAGTCTCATGTTTTGTAGAATAGTCCGGAACAAACGTGGATGTTTTCACTGTGATATTTCAATCAATCAATCAAGTGCTGTCTTCAGAATGAAGACTGTTGCAACGGATCTCCGACTTCCTTTCTCAGGCTTTAATCATCTGCTATGAGACGCTTTTTGTAGGCCATTGTGTGTGCTGTTGCCTATCGTGTCTGTCCACGTCTCCTGTCATGCGCTCAGTCAGTCATTTCTGTTAAGTGTTCTTTCATATCATGCGACTATGGTGTCCAAACTCTCCTCTCTTTGTTTCTCTGTGCCTTTTCTTTTCCAACCTTTTATTAAAAGGTAGTAAGTGTTTTGTTAGGATGGGAGATAGGTTATAACTGTGATTAGGTTATGTTTGCATGGAAAATGGCTAAGCATTGCACGCCACCAAGAGACCTGAAAAGGACTCGTGCAGTATTATTGCGATCAAAGGAGACACAGCAAAAAACTGCCCCGTATGGCAAAGAAGTCGTCTACCGGCGAGCAAACAGTTGCAGAAGTTTTATTATAAGCTTCTTTGAAAGCTCTAATGTAGTTAATCATAACATTATCTTTAAGGAAATTAATCCATCAGTTTGCCATCACTACTTTACCTTCGATGGTTACAGTTTGATGATTAAGTATTCAAGCTCAAATTTTCTTCACAAATGTTTTGCGAATAGCAATGCAATGCCGCGACAAACATATCAGAAATCAGCCCATTGCTTTTTAATACTATGCAAGTCATTCCCTTACGGGATGCAATTTTTCCTTATTTGAAGCCCCACCCTGGCTTTGGTCGGGGGCCCTGAATATACCTGGGCCACAGTTGTGGCGATTACGGCAGAAAAGGGTTTCTGGCACCTCTCCACGGGTGATCCTCATCGGCATGGTGATAAACAATTATCCCTATACATGTTGCTTAAATTCAACTGTTTCAATAGCGCTTTTTCTGAGTTTGAAAAGAATTTAATGTTAGCTTTCTGCTCCGTGCTGATTACGTAACAATGCACATCTGACTAGGTCAACAAAATGGCGGCTTTTTGTTGTCTGCTTATCGAGCGGTGATAAAAATTGCCATATCATAGATTAATGTTGTCTCTTTAAATCCCTTGCTTTGCTTTATAGATAGCATTTTGTCTTAGCCATAATAAAATCAGTCACATTACTTAATTGTCGGACCTTGTATGATGTCCTGGTGGGGTACAACAAGCAAGCAACGCTTTTAAAAACTTTGCTATCACTTATTGGATTGCAGATTACTCACTCAGACAACTGTATATTTTATCCCTGTCAGTTACATACATTTCTGAGTTTGGAGACATAAAGCCACAAGTCACCTATGCGAACACACACTACTCAGACAAACAGAAACAGTTATTTAAACGCAAACAGTACAGACTCCACGAGCCATAAATATGCCATGTTTTTTTCTCTCCTCTCCAACAGTTTATAGAAGCTCTCTTTTTTTAGTATTTGTTTTTATTTTTCACATTATTTCAGAAATAGTATCATATTTCATTTCTTTCCAGCAAAAATAATTAATATTAATGATAATGATAATTTATTCATTCATTATCCTGTTGTGCCAATTATATCGCAGTCCATTCCTCCATTCCGTTATATATATATATATATATATATATATATATATATATATATATATATATATATATATATATATATATATATATCATTTGCAATCAGTTCAACATTACAAATGTCATTCAGTCCACGTCTTTGGTCTCTCTCCTCACGGTCTTATGGTTTCTTTCAGGCGTTCTTGCCTCCTTCATCCCCTTATTTCCACTTCCAGTACCTGTTTGGTGATTCTCTGCTGGTTGCTTCACAGAGTATGTCCAATACAGTACCATCTTCTCTGTCGTATAACAGTGTGTCTTCATACTCTTGATACTAGTAACAGCCCAGACACTTCTCTTATTTCTTCACACCTTTTAAATTCATCCTATTTTATGGAAGCCAACTCCCCCCCCCCCCCCCCCACCCTGTAAAAAAATGTATTTGCTACAGATGATAACGATGATGATGATAACTAAGAATATTAATGCACATTTAAACCAAACTGACCATTAAGTTGCCCCTTACGTTGCCTAAAAAAAGTCGTATTGAGGGCTACGTTTCCTCTCGCCCCCTTCTCCCCAACGTCATAAAAGTTTGTGTGGTGGCGCCTCTGTTATTATATTAATAAAACTGATGACAATGCGGACGATTTTCCATTAAAACGGTATTTCCAGAGAAAAACCTATAAAGCAAAACAAACCAAAAACCCAAACAACGCTTGTCTACCTGAATGTAATTCTTCCCCAGCCCTTTCTCCTTTGATGACGGAACCAATGAGAAGAGGCAGACACGGAAAGAAATCAAGACAAAGAATAATTTACTAGAATATGAAGAGGAGCTTTCCAAGAGTCTCAATCACTTCATGGCGCAGTTTTTGCTGTTATTCCTGACTTGTCTAAGTGCTTCTACCTGTTTCTTATCTCTGCGGGCGTCAAAAACTTTCCGCAAAAGAGGTTTGCCGTTGTGCGTAAGAACAAGCGCCTGGAGAGGTTTGTTGAGCGTGCTGCAAATTCGTGCCGTTTCGATATGTCGTGAGTACATACTATTATCTTCAACTGAAAATAGTCTTGCGTAAGAAATTGTAGCATTTCAGTGAGCATTGGTGTGGGGTTTGACCCGGTGAAATCTCAAAGAAAGAACAGCAATGCAAACGACAGACAAGTGGCCACAGTCCCTGGAAATCCCATATACGAAGACACATACCGGCACATTCCAGCAATTTATTCTTCATCTCGGCATAAGAGGATCTAGATGAGGTGAGATAATGAAGGGAAAAAAATGTTAATTGCTTTTCTTCTTTTGCATAGTATGCAAAAACGAAAAACTATGACAATAACAGCATTGATTCTTTCCTTGAGTACATAATACCCTTTATAACCTCAGTGGCTTTCAGTATCACAAATTTTACTATTCAGTGAGTTGGTTACTCAGTTCAGAAGGACGCATTTCGCATTCTTTGTGCATTTCCTGAGAAAGGGGAAAATGAAATATGTTAGGAGAACGTAAAGGCTAAAGGGGAGAAATGACAAGTGGAAACCAAGAATGATGAAGAACATTATTTGTTTCGTTGTATTCCTAAGCTTCTTCCTTTGATTTGTAAATAAATAGAGCACAGATTCTTAATAACCTCATGCCATTCACTTTATTGACCTCATAGTTTGTAACATTTTTTGACTACTTTCTAAGAGAAAATATAGCACAACATGACCCATCAAGTACGGATTGGTCTTAAAAACTATAAGTCTAGCATCAAAAGCCCTATGCGCCAATGGCGTAGAAAGATTGAAGTAAAAAAATAAAAAAAAAAAGAATAGTCAGTTGTATGCCAACTGTCATTATTTTAACCTGATAGTCTGAGGTTTCTGGACTTACTCACTGGCCATACCAACACATATGAGTTTAACAAAATAATAATTAATAATAATATATCCTAACAGAAAAAGACAGACGGACAGACAGACGGACGGATGGGCAGACGGACGAACGGACAGACGGGAAGACGGGCAGACGGACGAACGGACAGACGGGCAGACGGACGAACGGACCGACAGGACCGACCCACCGACCGACCGACAGACCGACCGATCGAGAGAGAGAGAGAGAGAGAGAGAGAGAGAGAGAGAGAGAGAGAGAGATTAGACAGACAGACAGACAGACAGACAGACAGACAGACAGACAGACAGACAGACAGACAGACAGACAGACAGACAGACAGACAGACAGACAGGCAGGCAGGCAGGCAGGCAGGCAGGCAGGCAGGCAGGCAGGCAGGCAGGCAGGCAGGCAGGCAGGCAGGCAGGCAGGCAGACAGACAGACAGACAGACAGACAGACAGACAGACAGACAGACAGACAGACAGACAGACAGACAGACAGACAGACAGACAGACAGACAGACAGACAGACAGACAGACAGACAGACAGACAGACAGACAGACAGACAGACAGACAGACAGACAGACAGACAGACAGACAGACAGACAGACAGACAGACAGACAGACAGACAGACAGACAGACAGACAGACAGACTGATAGATAGATAGATAGATAGATATAGATAGATAGATAGATAGATAGATAGATAGATAGATAGATAGATAGATAGATAGATAGATAGATAGATAGATAGATAGATAGATAGATAGATAGATAGATAGATAGATAGATAGATAGATAGATAGATAGATAGATAGATAGATAGATAGATAGATAGATAGATAGATAGATAGATAGATAGATAGATAGATAGATAGATAGATAGATAGATAGATAGATAGATAGATAGATAGATAGAGTATAGGAGAATAGACGGACAGACTAACTGACCGACTGACCGACTGACCGACCGCCAGCCCAGACAGACAGAAAGGCAAGCAGAGATAAAAACATGTTTATGTCGTACAGGCACAGACAAGGACGCGCAGTTCCTATCGGTAAAGCAAGAAACCAACAGTGCTCTTGGACAATAATTATTCTTGCTGGTCGTCTGTTCTGGACATTGTACCTTCCAGGAAGTCTGCCCGAGGCCAGGAGATGACGCTGCTCACAGTCGGACAATCAAATCTTGGTTAGCATACCAAGTAGTTGGAACCCTCATTTCCAGAGTGCAAATGCAGGCTAGGGTGTCGACATTACTGATGAGGGGTGGTTTGGGGTTCTGTTCTCTGTCAGTCAATAATTATCTCCAGTGTTAAAAGGTCAAGGTTAGGTCACTGCAGTTACTGTCACAAAGTTGTGAAATGATTGTATTTTACATATAAGTGATCACTGAGATTAAGTGATCATATATGTGCAGCTGTTGGTTCCTTGCCTCTCAGCCATATATAATCGCACTTTGAAGGAAGCCCTCATTTAGTTAACTTTTACGACATGCTTGTTGTGGAGGCAATGGATCTGTTCTTGTGTTCTTCCCCCCCCCCCTCCTCTACCTCCATGAAGCCCTGTAACCCAACACTAGGATTCCTGAAACTGTTTCTTGTTATAGTGTTCCACTATCTCTTCTATACGGAGAACAAGAGTGACTGTAAACTGAACTAAACCTGGTCATGAGGTACGCAAGAAACATTTAATACCATCATAGTGATTACCTAGTATAATATGCCAGCCTCACTTCACATCATCCCACTCTAAATCTAGGTCGTCTGCTATAACTCAGACTGACAGACTGTCTGGAAACAATCAGCACCATATCAAGCAGATTAGAACGATACACTTAACCAAACAGTCTTTTGTTACAGAAGCATGTATATACAGATGTAACTACATATTTGTATATACATATATATATACGAGTATATTTATTCCTGAAGGAGCCAGACATTTTTTTCAAAAGAACCTTTGCTCCTAGTTCGGCCCAGGGAAAGGAAACAAAACATTTACCGAACGAATTTTCCCATACGAAGTAAAGCAAGACTGTGTCTATGGTTGAGGCGACCAGAAGGGCCAGAAGCACAACCGTTTATCTTCCTCGACACCAGAAGTGGTGAAAGAGGAAGCAAAGAAGAAGATTTTATCTGTTCCCATTTAGAAAAAAAAATCATATTCTTTTTGGTATCTTACACACTGATGGCGTTGTATAAAATATTTTATATACTGCCTAATACTAATATACATAATACCAAAGTAATGAGATGAAATAAATGAAAATTTAACCTCACTTTACCTCGCTGAGAAGAGTCTAGTGTCTGCTAGGATAATGCTGAGAAGAATCGCGTGTCTGCTAGGATAATACTGAGATAAGTCGAGTGTCTGCTAGGATAATACCGAGAAGAATAGTGTGTTTGTTAGGATAAAGCTGAGAAGAGTCGAGCGTCTGCTAGGGTAAAACTGAGAAGAATCGAGTGTCTGCTAGGATAAGGCTGAGAAGAGTAGAGCATCTGCTAGGGTGAAACAGAAGAATCGTGTGTCTGCTAGGATAAAGCTGAGAAGAATAGTGTGTCTGCTAGGATAGAGCTGAGAAGAGTCAAGTGTCTGCTAGGATAAAGCTGAGAAGAATCGAGTGTCTGCTAGGATAAAGCTGAGAAGAATCGAGTGTCTGCTAGGATAAAGCTGAGAAGAATCGAGTCTCTGCTAGGATAAAGCTGAGAAGAGTCGAGCGTCTGCTAGGGTAAAACTGAGAAGAATCGAGTGACTGCTAGGGTAAAACTGAGAAGAATCGAGTGACTGCTAGGGTAAAACTGAGAAGAATCGAGTGTCTGCTAGGATAATACTGAGAAGGAAGGATGAGCAGAAGTTACTACTTGGAATAAAACTTAAAAAATCAAAAATTCTAGGTGTGATGTTTTCGCTATCTGCACCTCGCTGATGTTAACGAGGCTCGACTTTGACTATAAAAATAAGCAGAAGAACACAAGGGAGCATGCACAGTAGGGATCCACCGATCATCAGTAGAAAGACCCTTGTCGACGATTGTGGGGAATAACATCAGTTCCAAAAAAAAATTAGCTTCTTCTACCTCCTCTTCAGGATGGTTCAGAAATATGACAGTGCCTCATCATTGCAAACAATGCTATTGCGGTTTGTTTTGGCTTTACTGTGCTGATGCTTCTTTGCACAATTATTGACATCTATCGTTGGCTGTGTCTCGAGAGAGGTAAACAAAGAAAGCGACGTGGACTAATTCCGACTCTTACAAGTTTCAGCTTGCTTGTCGTATTCATACTAAAAAAAACTAACATTTTCCATGCTCTCAGACATATTTGTCGTATCAGGTGTATAGGGCTAGACCTATTTGTTATACAACAATCGGCACTTGGTGGGTGATGTATTCAAACAAAGGTTGTATACTAAGAAAAAATTTTCGTGTCTAAACATGACGTATACCAAGTTTCATGTATAATCAAGCTAACTTTTACTGAGGTACGGCTGTGTGTGGGAATTATGAAACGTCATATTGTTAACAGTATGTAAACGTCTCATAAGAGATAAGATCAGGAATGAGATCATAAGAGAATAAGTCGGCACAGAACCAATTCTGGATTACATACGAAGACAGCAAGTGAAATGGTTTGCCCGCTTAGAGAGAATGCCTTGTGACACCATACCATACAAAGCATACATGGAAAGAGAAGAAGGACGTAGAGCACGAGGTAGACCAAAAACAAGATGGAAGGATAACATCAGAGAAACTTACAACAGCACGATGTGCCTATGGTCGAGGCGGCCAGAAGAGCTAGAAACAGAACCTTATATCTCCCTCGACACCCACAGCGGTAAAAGAGGAAGTGAAGAAGAAGGAGAAGAGAAGATGTAAACATGGTATCCTAACGCACAAATGTTTAACTACTACAAAGAAACAACCACTTCCCTCAATGAAGACCAAGGCTGCCCTTCTTGATCTTTAGAACACAGTATCTTATGCAAGTGGGAGATACAACAACACTAGTCAGTGTTTATGTAGCAGGAATATAATTTGGTGCCTTCCACCCCTACATCAAACATTGAGGAAGAACAAAATGCCAGCGCCAGAAGCGAATGTGTCGGTAATTAAAGCGCTTAATTACTTGCTTTAAGCAACGGAAAGCGGGTATTTTGTCAATTACACAAGCCGCACATAATGGTAATCGCTTGGGGAAAATAATCACAGGAAATGGAATAGACCACATTTTGCGCAGCCAAGATATTTTTTTTTTTTTTTTTTGGTAAGCATATCACCAGGATGTCGAGAAACAATTGTAGAAAGTTTCTTTGACACCATTTTTTTTTTTTTTTGTTTTGGGGGGGGGGGGGGATAGAGAGACAGAGAGAGAGAGAGAGAGAGAGAGAGAGAGAGAGAGAGAGAGAGAGAGAGAGAGAGAGAGAGAAACTATTGTAAAAGGTTCCTTTGACACAATTTTTTTACCATTTGGTTTGGGGGGCGCGAGGGAAGAGAGATAGAGAGATAGATAGAGAGATAGATAGTGAGATAGAGATAGATAGAGAGATAGATAGTGAGGAGAGAGAGAGAGAGAGAGAGAGAGAGAGTTGTATTGACCACAACTGGCCGGCTTTTTCAATTTTTTTCTTTCAATGTATGTTTCCTGGAATTCTGCAAACTATTCTTAAAGGTTTCTTCAAAACAATCATGAAAAATGAGATTTACCACAGTCTTAACATTTGTTTTTTATTATATTTTTTAATTAGTATGTTATATAGAAACTATTCTAGAAATTTGCTTCCAACAATCAAGAGACATTTTACACACCTACGTTTTGGCAAAATATCCATATTTTTGTGCATATCACTTAATTTTCTAGAAACTATTGTAGACAGTTCCATTAAACAATCAGGGAAAATTAAGTACACCTATTTTTGCACAGCGCACCCCCTTCCTTGTTTCGTTTTTTTCGGTCCTCCCTCTCCCCTCTTTTTTTTAAAATCCTCCCACCCCCCCCCCCACCCCCACCCCCCCTTTTTCCGGGATTTGGTTCTTCGGCGTCCTATTAAGAACAAGCAGCTAAGATCCATTTACACGCCTTTAGACATGCCTGGTAGAATGCAGTGTTACTGTTCCTTGCAACGGTGACACACGGGAGAGTTCGGCTTCATAGATTGTTTTAATTGTTGACTTTGGCGTTTGAAATCAATGAGACAGATATGCCTGTATGGGGTTCCTTCTACTCGGTGTTTGAAATCAATGAGACAGATAGGCCTGTATGGGGTTCCTTCTACTCGGTGTCTACAGGATGTGAATAAAGATCCATTCAAACGCCTTTAGGCGCATCGAGGAAAAGCAGTCTTATATGATGACCAATCGGCACTAGGTGGGTAATATAGTCAGCATTACGCCGGCCGTGTTTACTTCCCCAGGAAATACATCCTGGCATTTAGGCTGGATCGACCTTCGACGCCCCATACCACGATAAAAACCCACGCAGCTATATTATTTGTGTTGGCCAAAATGATTTGATGTTTTTAGGAAATATAGTTTATTTAATTTCTTTTGTTTCTTTGAAAAATCTGCAAAATACCTTTTTAAAAAAAAATTCTTCTGTGCTTCACAGCAATGCGTAAGTTAACTGACAGCAAGTGGAAATATTTGATAGGAGAAGATTGAGGAAGACTCACAGATACCTACCTAGACTGCTATACATAATTGTTAAAAAAAATTTTTGTTAAAAATACTTGTAAATTATAGTATTCTTTTTACGTTAGTGGCGTATCAGGCCATGACGTTAGGCTGATACTGTTATACACTACTCAGAACTCGAAGAGTGACTTGGTCAGCGTCAGGCCGGCCACCTTTACTTCCCACGGTATTTTTTAGCATGCGTCGATTTAGGAGACAATACCAGTTTTGAAACAAATCCAGCTTAATGTGAATTCGAACGCAAGATCTTCTGGTCAGTAGGCGAGCGTCTAGTCGCATCGCCATCAGGGTTCCCATACCGAATGGCACAATTGAGTGAAAACCATAGGTCTTCTCAGATACTGAGACGACCGAGAGAAAAGTCAGAGTCGACTTCATTTGCATCGTGTTTCAACTCATCTGACACATTCTCTGTATGCAGAACGGCTGGTCAGCTTCCGAGAGCATCGTACTCATTTCGACTCATTTTAACCCAACGGATACAGGTAGGGAACATTGGGGGAGTGGTGAGGGAGGCAGTCAGGAGCAAACCTCCTTAACACCCCAGTTCCAGAACAAACCATCAACTTTTAAAACCAGAAGGAAACAGTTTAACAATTTCGCCACAGACAAAACTGATTCTCGGGACTATGGGAGAAATTGTGTGTGTTTCTGTGGATGGAGATTAGACAGACAGGCAGACATACAGATTAGATAGATTACATGTATTAGACAGACAGACCGACAGGACCGACCGACCGACCGACCGACCGACCGACCAAGCGAGCGACCGAGCGAGCGAGCGAGCGAGCGAGCGAGCGAGCGAGCAGATAGATAGATAGATAGATAGACAGACAGACAGACAGACAGACAGACAGACAGACAGACAGACAGACAGACAGACAGACAGACAGACAGACAGACAGACAGACAGACAGACAGACAGACAGACAGACAGACAGACAGACAGACAGACAGACAGACAGACAGACAGACAGACAGACAGACAGACAGACAGACGACAGACAGACAGACAGACAGACAGACAGACAGACAGACAGACAGACAGACAGACAGACAGACAGACAGACAGACAGACAGACAGACAGACAGACAGACAGACAGACAGACAGACAGACAGACAGACAGACAGACAGACAGACAGACAGCTAGCTAGCTAGCTAGCTAGCTAGCTAGATAGATAGATAGATAGATAGATAGATAGATAGATAGATAGATAGATAGATAGATAGATAGATAGATAGATAGATAGATAGATAGATAGATAGATAGATAGATAGATAGATAGATAGATAGATAGATAGATAGATAGATAGATAGATAGATAGATAGATAGATAGATAGATAGATAGATAGATAGATAGATAGATAGATAGATAGATAGATAGATAGATAGATAGATAGATAGATAGATAGATAGATAGATAGATAGATAGATAGATAGATAGATAGATAGATAGATAGATAGATAGATAGATAGATAGATAGATAGATAGATAGAGATAAACTAAGAGAAGGAGAGTAATATATATCTGTTAGCTACAGGCTATATGTTGACGAATCAGCCTGAACAAGGATTGTGTCATTTGATGTCGCCTGCGGCAGTGTCGGGCCAGATCAAAGTTAGTTGCCCGCAAATCCTTGACAGGAGACTGAATATGAACCGCACCTGCTCCGGGTTTTACTGTGAAATTTTACATCCAGTAGTTCGCCATTATTTGTCTACGAAAATACGAGACTACCACTAAATGGCTGATGCTTTACTGTCGTGAACTGGTTTCTTTTTACATTATTTTGTCTTTCTGCTTTCCTAAAAAAGATTACCTGGCTTTCATTTCGACCAGTCATTGTGGGTACCAGATATAGACCTGGGAAGTGAAGGCGTCCGGCTGAATGTTGATCACATCCCCCACCGAGTGCCGATTGGTCTATAAAATATAGGTCTAGCACTTACTTTATGCTCAATACACTTGAAGGCGTGGACGACGGTCTGTTCCTAGTTTTAGTTTGCTTTGACTTCCACTGACTTCTTCGTGCTATAAGAACGGGTGCCATAACTATAACCTTTGTGTTTGTGTGTGTGTTGAACAGGGTGACTGGGATCTGCCTAGTTGGGTAGATATTTTTTAAGTCTCGCGGTGGTAATCCTTTAGGTAGCATTCCAGAAGGGACAAACCGATCTATCGATAAATATGTTCTGGCCCTATGGAGGTAACCCTAGTTACACTTTTGGTACTTTATTTTCAATTCACCCTAAACGAAGGAAACTCCGGAGTTTCCAGCACAGTCCCGTATTCTAGGGGTGTTACCGTTACGGTTAGGGTTAGTGTTAGGGATAGGGTTAGTCGCTGTCTCTCAGGCGGTCAGGGCTGACAAAGATCCTAACCCCAAGCCACACCACCCATAGAATATTGACTTTCCCCTTAACTCGGGGATGTCCTTTATTTTGGGGTAAATTAAAAATAAATTACCATTTTGGCGAACAAAAGCCAGCAAATGTATAATTTGACGGTTGTATATAGCCCACGTATGGCGCTGTAAACATCCAAACAGGGATTTGGTCGGGGAGAGTTCCTCAGTCATAACTTAACCTAATGCGGCTCACATTGCCCTGTATTCCAGAATCTAAAGACAGCTACATTTTTTTATAACCGCTGTGATCTGAACTGCTGAAGTTTAAGGTTAAGTCTGGAAATAGAACATAAATATTTTATAAATTGTTCAGATAAGTAAACGACCAACCTAATAATCCTGACTAGCCATGGGAGGCGAACAAACCATGGCGTACAGATAATTGATATTGCAAACAAACCAAAGACCACATTCCGAGGCGATCCAATAATTTCGGCCATTTTAACGCTTCCCCGGAAAGCTTGAGGCAGTAAATCAATGAGTCAGTTCTGCAGTCTATCCGATACCGTTAGCGCCCTGGCGAAATTCTACTTCGGTTTACTAAGACACGGCAACAAGGAAAATTCGCTATTAAAGCGTCCGATCTTACCACTTTCTTCGTCAACCGGAAGCCGCTTTACCTCATCGGACAGTCAAAATGACGAAGACACATCCCGCTTTTTTCTAGACGTGGCAAATGGAACAGAGTTGTCCCCACTTGTTGATAGTTCGAAATGAGCACTCCTTCCTGTGTGGCGTCACTTGCAGGCTAAACACTGTAATCATGGGATTGTTTTGTGGCTAATCTCGGTATCAGAATATTCCTGAGCGGTTTAGGGGGAATATTTTCATCGCGGCAGCTCTCGGATTCAATATAAGCCGCAGCTGGAGATTTGCAATGAAAGCAAACAAGATTATTGGTGTTTAGTAGTTAACTCCGTGCCAAAGTCGTGATGTCATTAATCTCCCACATGCCGTCATGAGAACGGGGTTGTGAACTAGTTATCGCAATTCGTTCTTCTTTTTCTTTTTCTTCTCCTTTTTCTTTTTCTTAATCATCATCATCATCCTCATCATCATAATCATCTTTTTCTTTCTTTCTTTCTTCCTTTCTTTTTCTTCTTCTTTTTCTTCTTCCTCTTCTTCTTCTTCTTCTTCTTCTTTTTCTTCTTGTTCTTCTTTTTCTTCTTCTTTTTCATCTTCTGAACATTATCTAAATCCTTCTCCGTCTTCTTCTGCTGCTTTTTTTTTTATACATACATTCCTACCTACCATGCAATGACAGAAACGGTCCTGAATTCCCAGGTAGCCAATGTGGAAAACCTTTCTTGTTGCGTGCTGGCCTTGCAAGCCACATTCGAAACCGCCGTAGGTTGTAGTTTCTACACCTCCTTACAGCACACAACTATCGTCTAGAAAGACTGAAAAGTGCCAACCAACCAAGTTAACCAGACAGACAGGCGGGTAGATTCACAGTTAGGTAGGTACACATGTAAAGAGACACACAGACATACATTGACAAAAAAGTAGACATGCATAGACAGAGACACACACATTAGGCACTCACACACAGCGCAGGCAGACACACAGCCAGTCAGGTAGGCAGATAAAGGTAAATTCAGTGCAAAATGGAAGTGAGGTTGGGGGGGGGGGGAGGGACTTTAAATCTCAATGCAACCAAACGAAAATAATGACAACTGATAAAACATATATTTTTTCCCCACATTGGTTAGATTTATCTGTTGAGAGATAGTTAGCACCTCTGTAATCTGGGTTCACAGCTGACACATCATGACAGTAGGCTGATAGAAGATAAAAGAAGAACAAACATTGCTCTTCAAAAATCAAAGCACCCAAAACAATTTATGAGCAAGAACAAGAAGACCAACGACAGAGTACTAGAAGCATTTTTATTTTATGTGCAAATATACAACTGGCTAAATGGTTGTATCCCTCCTGGCTGCTGCCTGTGTATAGAATTGAATGTAAAGATACTGCCACAGCAGATAGTGTAGCTGGGATTTACAGTTTTAGACTCAGTTATTCCACGCCACCAACGCTTGAGTGGAGAAGCATAGACAGAGCCGATGCTCGGACTAGGCTTATTTATACTGATGCATCTTTGACACCAACACGATGCATGACCTGATAGTACAGCACTGTGAAGCCCGTCTATACCGCCTTAGAGCCCAAGATAGGAGACACTGTAAACCACTCCTCATAGGAACAATCTGTAAATGCACCTGGAGATGGCTGCTGCAACAGGGGACTGAGCACGCATGGGAACGTCAAATGTGCAGTGAAATCGACTATGATAACTGTAGATAGGTCACGACATTGCGGTGTAGGCGCCAGTTTCCTACCTTGACGCCTTTTTTTTATCCTAAATAATGTTTAAAACATTATGAGAATTATCCTTTATCCATTTTAATCAGGTTCGCCTGGGACCAGAAAACGTCTGCCACATCTCGGCATCATCGGCGACCGGGTGGCCCATTGGCTCGCTGGTAGACGACATTGTAACTGGTCGGGACAGTATTTGGGTCTGTCTCCTTTGATAGCAGCAACACTGCAAGATTCCTGTTCAGGGCTCTTGATGGCGTGTAATGCTAAGCCATTTTATATGGCCCACATAACCCAGTTTCAATTATAACCTAAAGCTCCCCCTTCGAAGTTTGAAGTTTGAAGTTTAAACAACAGATCAACATCATGGCACACGGGTAAGTGCTCCGTTCTTTCTTCCAACTCAAGTCTGACTCTGAAAAAGAGCAGCACGGTGCACAGGCTCTATAGCACCGGCGAGGATCCTGAAATACTTTAAGTAGATTTTTAACTCCAAATTGTTGCCGGGCAGCGCCTTTAAGCTACTCTTTTCGATTTCCAACTGCCAGGGATTTATTACGTGCGCAGCAATGCACACGGGCGTCTGATCTCACTACCCAAAGACCAGGGGAGATGACTAGAAGTCTAGGTCCACGTAAAAAAAATCGCAGTCCTTACCGGGGATTGAACCCGGAACCTCTAGCACTGGAGTCGGACATCATGCCTCGAGACCTCACAGCCCCTTTCCCTTCGAGGATATTGGCTGAACGTAGCGATTTCTTTTTAGCAAAGCCAGCAATCAAGCCACATCTCAGGATTGCACGTGGACCGCAGTCTCGTCAGGCAAGCACACATAAAAAAAAAAGGTTCGTTGCGTATCCTTTACAGGACGTTGCAGAACCAATCCCAACAGCTCCTAGCTGTTGTGTGGTTTTTCTAGGCAAATTACGTCCAGTAGTTTGCCATTAATTACTGGACAGTCGGCTCTCTTGATACCACTGTTGAAACCAACGCAAGGCGCATGGCCCGCAGCTGGGATTGAACCCGGCATCCAGGGATTACGATGCGTTCGTGTCGACTTAGCCACAGAGCCGACAAGCACACATACCGTGTGCTTTAACAGTGCTTTTTAACAGAACTTTTTTACTTGTTGGGGCCCACTCCCCCCGACCCCCTCCTTTTTTTTCACAACACAGTATGATACAAAGAGGAGAGGTATATTCTTTATCTATCTATATTTGAATGCAGGTATTATCATAGTGAACGATTTTTAACAGTAGGTTTACAACTGCTCATGAAAACAAACGTCCTAGCCCTTGTGTTTTAAAAATAGTTGACAATTTATTTTATTTACAATTAAACTGAGTTAAGTTGGGTCGGGAATTGGCATCACAGTACTCGGGGAATTCCCATACGGGCTGTGTCCCCATCCTCAGCAACCAGCGCAGAGTTCAAATACTAATGCGGCCGGTCGTAGTCTGGTTGTATGTATGTCTAAATGAAGATGACGTTAAGTGCAGAGCACTACTCTGTAGCTCCGGCGACAATTCAATTAAACAGGAAACAAAAATGTTAGCATAACGGATTGTTACAAGTACGGATGTACACACTTTCAAAATTCCATAACGCCCCGCCCCCCCCCCCTATCCCCCACCCCCTCAAACAGAAGGGCACACCTCCTAGCAATGCAGCTCCGGAATTACCCTTTTGAACAGTGTTTTAAATGAAAACATAACGGAAGACAATGACGACATAACAATGAAGACGTTTTGAATTTTCTCCTTCAATCCCGACATGTATTATGATATCCCGTCTGCACTTTTTTGTTTTTCCGACGCCTCATTACTTCCATTTCCTGTTATTCCATATTTTTAATCCACTCACATCCCTGCGGGTACTAGAAACTCAATAACACTAATACCATTCAGCGCGCCGATCAACGATTATTACATTAAAAGATACGAACGACGAAAGATTCATTTCTTGATTTAGCCATAAGACGTTTAGGGGCTGTCAAGTCTGTTGGATTTGCAGCTTGGGGCCTGTGCCAACTAGTCACTGTCCTGCAGTCCATCTCTGATTTCAGGCTCTGTTGTGGGACATTTTCGCTAACTGGACGCAGCACTAACTCGCTGATTTACGGATATAACACGGCGGTGGTGAAATGATTTGCGATCTGCCACGCCTGTAACCTAATTACCCGCCGCGCTCTGGGCGTCTGGTACGCTAGTCTTGGCTTAAGTTAACTTTCGCACTGGGGCGCCCCTAATGCTAGCCGCCCCTCGCCCAACGGTTTTCTTCAAGGAAATTGTCATCACTTATTTTTATGCGTTTTGAGTCACTCATTTATTGATGACGTAATCCAGGCATATTATTTTGCTCTTTTTTTTCGTGTTCAAGGTGTCTTTTGGCATCAGATTTTGGGGGAATTTTCTCGGCCAGGCCAGTAAGATGGCTGCGTACTGTGTGATGTTAGGCGCCTTAAATGTTCCGCTAGTACGTCGCTTGTGGAGCCTGTTCTGGCTCCAAGACTGCTGTATATAAGTGGTAAGCTCTGTATGGTATGCTGTATCTCGGTCGTCTTATTGCATTACCGAACCAACTGATTCCCTGTTATTACCTCGGTTACAAATTTGTCTTGCTACACTGATGTAATCTTTATGTGTGCGCCATCTGTAGTGTTAGTTTCCAACTTCTTTGCTGTCATATGTCATTTTTGGCACTTGGAGAATAATGATATTATTTTCATATTGTTATTACTTAGCTAAGAGCATAGGTCCGTCTTCTTTATACTGGTGGTTTCTGACTAATGCTCACGTTTGCTATGCTGAATTTCTTCAAGCTGGGCATTGATGTGTCAACGAAATGATCTAAACTGATTTACTCTTTGGGTGGTCACAAGCTTCGATTTTCAGTATATATGTTCTATATAGAATTGTACTACTGACATGACTCTTTCCCCGCCCCCCCCCCTCTCTCTCTCTCTCTCTCTCTCTCTCTCTCTCTCTCTCTATCTATCTATCTATCTATCTCTTTGTAATTTTCCTTCCTTTATCAATTCTCTATGCTTAACAGTTTACTGTGTAATTGGCTCAGGCTGTACCAGTAATTTAACGTTATTAGCATCTGTCTAGAGCAAAAATGCGTAAGTACTACCCATATGCTAAGTTGTCGATTAAAAACAAAAGTAACAAAGGAAAGAGAGAGAGAGAGAGAGAGAGAGAGAGAGAGAGAGAGAGAGAGAGAGAGAGAGAGAGAGAGAGAAGAAGAAGAAGAAGAAGAAGAAGAAGAAGAAGAAGAAGAAGAAGAGAAGAAGAAGAAGAAGAAGAAGAAGAGAAGAAGAAGAAGAAAAAGAAGAAAAAGAAGAAAAAGAAGAAAAAGAAGAAAAAGAAGAAAAAGAAGAAAAAGAAGAAAAAGAAGAAAAAGAAGAAAAAGAAGAAAAAGAAGAAAAAGAAGAAAAAGAAGAAAAAGAAGAAAAAGAAGAAAAAAGAAGAAAAAGAAAAGAAAAAGAAGAAAAAAGAAGAAAAAGAAGAAAAAGAAGAAAAGAAGAAGAAGAAGAAGAAGAAGAAGAAGAAGAAGAAGAAGAAGAAGAAGAAGAAGAAGAAGAAGAAGAAGAAGAAGAAGAAGAAGAAGAAGAAGAAGAAGAAGAAGAAGAAGAAGAAGAAGAAGAAGAAGAAGAAGAAGAAGAAGAGAAGAAGAAGAAGAAGAAGAAGAAGAAGAAGAAGAAGAAGAAGAAGAAGAAGAAGAAGAAGAAGAAGAAGAAGAAGAAGAAGAAGAAGAAGAGAAGAAGAAGAAGAAGAAGAAGAAGAAGAAGAAGAAGAAGAAGAAGAAGAAGAAGAAGAAGAAGAAGAAGAAGAAGAAGAAGAAGAAGAAGAAGAAGAAGAAGAAGAAGAAGAAGAAGAAGAAGAAGAAGAAGAAGAAGAAGAAGAAGAAGAAGAAGAAGAAGAAGAAGAAGAAGAAGAAGAAGAAGAAGAAGAAGAAGAAGAAGAAGAAGAAGAAGAAGAAGAAGAAGAAGAAGAAGAAAGAAGAAGAAGAAGAAGAAGAAGAAGAAGAAGAAGAAGAAGAGAAGAAGAAGAAGAAAAGAAGAAGAAGAAGAAGAAGAAGAAGAAGAAGAAGAAGAAGAAGAAGAAGAAGAAGAAGAAGAAGAAGAAGAAGAAGAAGAAGAAGAAGAAGAAGAAGAAGAAGAAGAAGAAGAAGAAGAAGAAGAAGAAGAAGAAGAAGAAGAAGAAGAAGAAAGAAGAAGAAGAAGAAGAAGAAGAAGAAGAAGAAGAAGAAGAAGAAGAAGAAGAAGAAGAAGAAGAAGAAGAAGAAGAAGAAAGAAGAAGAAGAAGAAGAAGAAGAAGAAGAAGAAGAAGAAGAAGAAGAAGAAGAAGAAGAAGAAGAAGAAGAAGAAGAAGAAGAAGAAGAAGAAGAAGAAGAAGAAGAAGAAGAAGAAGAAGAAGAAGAAGAAGAAGAAGAAGAAGAAGAAGAAGAAGAAGAAGAAGAAGAAGAAGAAGAAGAAGAAGAAGAAGAAGAAGAAGAAGAAGAAGAAGAAGAAGAAGAAGAAGAAGAAGAAGAAGAAGAAGAAGAAGAAGAAGAAGAAGAAGAAGAAGAAGAAGAAGAAGAAGAAGAAGAAGAAGAAGAAGAAGAAGAAGAAGAAGAAGAAGAAGAAGAAGAAGAGGTATGTACCAAAATTGGTGTCTTTTGTAGCCAAGTTTTTAAGTTTTTGAAGTTGCGCGTGTCAAGTACCAACCACTTAGAGTAATTTTGATAGTTTTTAATAAAACAATAATCACTCAAAACAATTCTCAATTATGTTGGCGACAATTGAAAGTTGTTAGCAAATTTACGCATAGACGTTCTCAAAACTGTTGATCATAATTGGTCGTTTATGAAAATGTTCTGAAAATTCAGTAGAAAATCGTTGATTGGTTAAACAATGATTATGAATTAAACTATAGGTTAAACTGAGCGGTAAGCATGAAGGGAAGAAAGATATTTACATTAAAGGCCAGAAAGATTGGCAGACTGTTAGAAACAAAGGTTTGCAGACTGTTAGAAATAAAGGTTAGCAGACTGTTAGAAATAAAGGTTTGCAGACTGTTAGAAATAAAGATTGGCAGACTGTTAGAAACAAAGGTTTGCAGACTGTTAGAAATAAAGATTGGCAGACTGTTAGAAATAAATGTTTGCAGACTGTTAGAAATAAAGATTGGCAGACTGTTAGAAACAAAGGTTTGCAGACTGTTAGAAATAAAGGTTTGCAGACTGTTAGAAATAAAGGTTGGCAGACTGTTAGAAATAAAGGTTAGCAGACTGTTAGAAATAAAGGTTAGCAGACAGTTAGAAATAAAGGTTAGCAGACTGTTAGAAATAAAGGTTAGCAGACTGATAGAAATAAAGGTTAGCAGACTGTTAGAAATAAAGGTTAGCAGACTGTTAGAAATAAAGGTTAGCAGACTGTTAGAAATAAAGGTTTGCAGACTGTTAGAAATAAAGGTTTGAAGACTGTTAGAAATAAAGGTTAGCAGACTGTTAGAAATAAAGGTTTGCAGACTGTTAGAAATAAAGGTTTGCAGACTGTTAGAAATAAAGGTTAGCAGACTGTTAGAAATAAAGGTTTGCAGACTGTTAGAAATAAAGGTTTGAAGACTGTTAGAAATAAAGGTTAGCAGACTGTTAGAAATAAAGGTTTGCAGACTGTTAGAAATAAAGGTTTGCAGACTGTTAGAAATAAAGGTTTGCAGACTGTTAGAAATAAAGGTTAGCAGACTGTTAGAAATAAAGGTTCGCAGACTGTTAGAAATAAAGGTTAGCAGACTGTTAGAATTAAAGGTTTGCAGACTGTTAGAATTAAAGGTTTGCAGACTGTTAGAACGAAAGGCTGGCAGACTGACCAATAGAGGAAAGAATAACAACTCAGCATGGTTGCAGACCAAATTAATATGGAATTGGGGATCAAGACCAATGAGTGTTTTATATATATATTTATATATACATATACACACACACACAAACTCATAAACACACACACACACACACACATATATATATATATATATATATATATATATATATATATATATATATATATATATATATATATATATATATATATATATAGTGAGAGAGTGAGAGAGAGAGACAGAGAGAGAGAAAACATTAGGGGACGAGTAGATCTGCGCTATATTTTTTTCTCCAGTTTGATACGCATTATCTGATCTTGGTTTGTTAGTCGATTTGTTCAGAAATCGGATCGTCGGTAAGCCAGATGTTGGCTGTCTAATTAACCAATATCTAGGCAATCAGCTGCGTTAAAACTAAGACTGAATTTGACAGACCAACAGGTTTAAGGACATACATTTAGAGTACAGACAGACAGACAGACAGACAGACAGACAGACAGACAGACAGACAGACAGACAGACAGACAGACAGACAGACAGACAGACAGACAGACAGACAGACAGACAGACAGACAGACAGACAGACAGACAGACAGACAGACAGACAGACAGACAGACAGACAGACAGACAGACAGACAGACAGACAGACAGACAGACAGACAGACAGACAGACAGACAGACAGACAGACAGACAGACAGACAGACAGACAGACAGACAGACAGACAGACAGACAGACAGACAGACAGACAGACAGACAGACAGACAGACAGACAGACAGACAGACAGACAGGCAGGCAGGCAGGCAGGCAGGCAGGCAGGCAGGCAGGCAGGCAGGCAGGCAGGCAGACATGGAGAAAGAGAGAGAGAGCGAGAGAGAAGTACTTGGGGGAAAAGCCCTTACACCCCCCACCCCCACCCCCTCCCCCCCCCCCTCCCCACCCCACACCTTCAAAGCTAATATTTGATAATTTAATTGGCACTGAATAGACCAGACATAAATGTTTCATCATTTCACGGTGATCACAAAGGACATATAATATTTGATTATTTTACCAACGATGAAGAGACCAGGCTGCTAATATTTGAAAATAGCATTGCCATCTGTCGGGTTTTGGTCGGATTCATGAAATGGTCGCCTCTATCTCCAATCTGATACATGAGTCGTGTACTCCTGGACAACTTGTTATGCCCCAGGATAACATCAGAAATGTAAGCAAAGGGATATAATCTTATAGGCTGCAAGTGTTTTCACAGATTACAAACATACACACACACTCATACTTCGAGAGTGTCAGACAACGCACGATCTGAAACAGGCTCCGTAAATATTGCACTTGTGAACCGAGCGAAGCATTCGTGAAACGAACCAAGACCTTCACAGTGCGAGGCAACTGGTTTGACCACTTCCCCAAGGAGTCTTCTCTACTCATCACTCTAACACGACTTATTTGTGTAATATCACTGAAAATTAACGATGTTTTGTGTCTTCCTTGACAGTCAGGAATGTATAACACACTTGTTTCCTACTGTCTGTTGTAAACGTTTAGAAAAAAAAAAGGAAAGGGTGTTTTCACGCTAAAAATGTGTAAATGAACAATTTTTTTAAAGTTGCTTTAAGCTCTGTTGGCGTATTGGGTATATTCTGCTAGACATATTTTAGAGACCAATGGCTCTAGATGGGTACTGTGATCAACATCCCGCTAAGTGCATTTATTGTTATTTTTTAAAGGCATTTCCATGTACCAATTTTACAGTGAGTCAACATTCATCAGGTCATTCTTCGTCTCTTCATTTTCCTCTTCTTCTTCTTCTTCTTGTTTTTCTACTTCCTCCTCCTCTTCTTCTTTGTCTTTTTCTTCTTCTTCTTCTTCTTCTTCTTCTTCTTCTTCTTCTTCTTCTTCTTCTTCTTCTTCTTCTTCTTCTTCTTCTTCTTAGCCTTTACCTGCTGTAAACTCTGGCAGAAAGATTTCATTATTCGTCCACGTCTGGACCCTGATCTTGTTCCATAACTTAAGAACCACGTACACTTCCGCTCTGCAAACATAGCTTATCTGTATGCAGACTGTTGGTTTCTCGCCTCCCATGCGAATGCATTCTGACTTATCAGGGGGAAATAGGTCTGTTCTAAACTCCCTCCTCCACGCACCCAACATGACGTTCACAAACCCAAGGAGGAAGGTTAATAATAAAAACCCTTCTCGATGTGAGTGCAAACTCAAGATATTCGAACAGGCAGGCAAGCATCGTTTCAGTGCTTTCCTGCGCAACTCCCTTGTTTTAAAGCAGTGTTTCTCAACCTTTCACACCCCCGGCCCACCAAAAGGGAGAAGATTTTCTGCAGCCCCCAACATCTAACCAAACACAGAAACAAAAACAAATGTAGATGGCAGGTTGTTGTAATTTGTTTTTTAATCCAATGTCACAGAATTACCATTTTCGGTTAATGCGACATCACTACTGTTGTGAGGTAAGAAAATCGGATATACCTTGCAAGAGCGTTGTCTCCCATAGACAAAGCGTTGCAATAACATCCATTCGATTTCACTGTTTGGTTTTTTTTGTGTGAAATGTCTGATAGAGCCTTTTTCACACAAATAAGTCAGTTGATCTCTATCAGGTCCGCACTGGATAGGTCTAGCACTGTATGACCAATACACCTGAAAGCGTGGGAAAAGGGTCCTTATACGTATGCCCGCGCGTGGACAGGAGCGAGCACATACACTGATTGATCATGTCTTTGGGGACGACAAGGTATGGAGACAAATGATCGCCCACGTTAAGCAGGCAGGTTAGATAATGCTACCGATGATGACGTGCTGATGCACAATGTTACCGACGGTAAAAGACAGCTTGAAGAATGTCGATGCTAAAGTTTGGCTGATGAAAGAGATTTGTAGAGTAAAAGAATGCATAATGTCTTTTTTTTTTTAAGTGGACTTACAGCTAACCACAAATGTCTGAAACATATTTACTAGAAAAGCTTGTCTCAAGGAAATGATCTGATAAAGAATGATTGATAACACACAATATATATATATATATATATATATATATATATATATATATATATATATATATATATATATATATATATATATATATATATATATATATATATATATATATATATATATATATATATATATATATATATAGGGGTGAATGGATGTATTTACTGGACGTAAATTTGCCTAGAGAAACCACACAAAAGCCAGGGGCTGCTGAGGCTGGTTCTGCAACGTCCTGTAAAGGATACGCAATTAACTTAACCTATGGCTAGTGCTGTCGCCATGGAATGTGCAGGTCATGGTTTTATTTTTACCTCTGACAGAACAAAATCTCCAATATTACCAAGGATTCGAACCAAGGTCTCCCGCTTGAGAGCCAAGAGTTCTGACCGTTCAACCAGCCGCTCACAAATGAGTAGTTCCACTGTAGATGGGCGAAATACATGCTAAATACGGGTATGATGATAATGATGCTATTGGTGGGATGATAAAGATAATGATATTGATGATGATGATGATGATGATCACGACAACGAGGATTATGGTGTGGATAACCATGACGATGCTACTGACATCCTGGCCAACAAACCAACAGAACAAGTCCCTTAAAACGCGTTTAACTTTTAAAGAAGCTATAACTGTTGCACCTGTAACGACTACACTGGTATAGCGCCGGCTGCGGGGGAGTGCCGTTTAGTCCCACTAAAACCGCGCAGCAAACGATTAACACCCGGTGACCCAAAGTGCCACCATTCGAATGCGAATCCCCCAGGTGCATGTCACACAATCCCTTCAACCATTAACTTATATTGGCGATCCCTTCACTCCCTCCCCCCTCCCACCCACCCACCCCCCCCCCACCGACCCCCCACCCGCCCGCCTGCCCACCCGCCCGCCCGTACGCACGCACGCACGCACGCACACACACACACACACACACACACACACACACACACCTTTCACCTTCACCGGCGGCGGTTACGAATTGACAAGAAGTCCAGCCGGGATGGAGCAAAAAATAGCAAATGTTTTAAACTTAACTATAAGTCGCCAGTAATTACTGTTTGGATAAGGGTCTGGCTGCCTAACTACCGGGAGCGCTGCAGAAAGCAGTTCTGTATCTCCAGCATCCACCCCTATAAATATCCGCTACACCTGTACAACAGTGCGGAAAAAAAAACCAACAACCAGCAAAATGCGAAGCAAACGGCTAAGCCATTTCACCACAAAGAACATCCCTCCCCCTGTCTGTCTGTCTGTCTGTCTGTCTCTCTCTCTCTCTATCCCTCCCTTGTCTGTCTGTCTGTCTGTCTGTCTGTCTCTCTCTCTATCCCTCCCTTGTCTGTCTGTCTGTCTGTCTGTCTGTCTGTCTGTCTGTCTGTCTGTCTGTCTGTCTGTCTCTCTCTCTCTCTCTCTCTCTCTCTCTCTCTCTCTCTCTCTCTCTCTGCAAGCATATTATTATTATGAACATAACATGTTTTAATGACTAAATAAAATACAATTGTTGTGTGAAAGATGGGTGTCTGGAATGGCCGAATGTACGACAACTTGCATGCCCAATTTGTGACTCTTTCAAACTAAAGTTCGTTCGTTTGTCCGTATCTCTCTCTCTCTCTCTCTCTCTCTCTCTCTCTCTCTCTCTCTCTCTCTCTCTCTCTCTCTCTCTCTCACTCACTCTCCCCCCCCTCCCTCTCCCTCACTCTCCCCCCCCCCCTCTCTCTCCCTCCCTCTCTATGTTTCTCTGTTCTTTTTTTTTTCCTGGTAAGAAAGATCAGATGAAATAGAAATAGACTGAATACCTTTAATGGGACAAAATAAAAATCATGTTTTAGATCTATAAAACACTAACTACAATCCCTTGACGAAAAGAAAAAAAAACACCAAATCATTCTCCTCAACCCGATTGACGCCTCCCTGCCAGTACCTAACAGAAATCTTAATTTTATCCTGGGGAGAATCATCTTGAACTCTCTTGGCTATCCTAATGAAAGTTGAAAATCTGTGCACACACACACAAGGACGCTGAACACCGCTTATGTCAATATTAATAAAGGAAAGCAAACGTGTATTAATGTTCCAGCCGCATCAGTTCATTTAGAGAGTGGGGGACAGCAGTCAAACAAAGGAGGGACTGGAAACGGCCCGGAGTTGGACGCGTAAAAACCAGGCCATTGAAAAGAAAATGCGAATAACGGGAATTATATTTTGGTTGAAGGCTGGAAGTTGCCTCTTGTGTATATTATAGCCAAACTTCTCTTTGGGCAGTGCTTGAAATAAGAGTAGATAGTCAATAATGGGCTACTAATGAATCATTAAATGTATCACCGTTTTAAACAAGATTGTTAGCGTCCTAATAAACAGTCACTTCTCTTCTATAAGTCTAGTAATTTGGTTTCAAGTTCTTAACACTAAAAGTGAGGACCCGGTTGTCACATTAAATTAGTCAGTCAGTCATTGAGTCAGCCAGTACGTCAGTCAGTCAGTCCATCGGTTTGTGCATTCTTTATTTAGTAAATTAGTTAGTTATTCAGTCAGTCAATCAGTCAGCCATCAGCTAGCTAGCTAGCTAGTTAGTTAATTAGTTAGTTAGTAAGTTAGTTAGTTAGCTAATTAGTTATTTTGGGGTCTTATATTTTAAATACAAACAATATTTGCAACTGAAGCCTACAAATGTCATTTCACTTACTGAGAAAACAGCAGCAGCAAAAGGAGGAAGAGAAAAAGAAGCAGAAGATGAAGAAGAAGAAGAAGAAGAAGAAGAAGAAGAAGAAGAAGAAGAAGAAGAAGAAGAAGAAGAAGAAGAAGAAGAAGAAGAAGAAGAAGAAGAAGAAGAAGAAGAAGAAGAAGAAGAAGAAGAAGAAGAAGAAGAAGAAGAAAAGAAGAAGAAAAAAAGAAGAAGAAAAGAAGAAGAAGAAGAAGAAGAAGAAGAAGAAGAAGAGAAGAAGAAGAAGAAGAAGAAGAAGAAGAAGAAGAAGAAGAAGAAGAAGAAGAAGAAGAAGAAGAAGAAGAAAGAGGAGAAGAACAAGAGAATAGAAGACGCTGAAGATGAAGAACAACAAATATACGAAATAATTTGAAACAATATTTCTTTAAAATTAAAGAGTAACAGTATACAGTTCACTGAAATTCTATTCGTAAATAATTTCGGTCTTTATTTATATTTAACCGAAATAGCAGATATTAAAACAAAAGTGGCTCAATTGTATTCTCTCTTTGCTACAGACAGGGAAAACTAAGAAGGTGGCATGAGCATGCCAGGTGTTTTTTCCCCTCCAGGGTTGCACCTGCCAATAAACTACACCCATAAAAAAATACAGCTGAGAGAGAGAAGTACTGAAAAGAACCCAGCAAAATGTAACTCGTTTCTCTCCTTCTGTCTTTCTTCTTTCTTCTTCTTCTTCTTTTTCTTCTTCTTCTTCTTCTTCTTCTTCTTCCTCCTCTTATTCTTTTTCTTCTTGTTGTTTCTCCTCTTTTTCTTCTTCTTTCTTCTTCTTCTTCTTCTTCTTTTTCATCTTTTTCTTCTTTTTCTTCTTCTTCTTCTTCTTCTTCTTCGTCTTCTTCTTCTTCTCCTTCTTCTTCTTCCTTTTATTCTTTTTCTTCTTGTTGTTCCTCTTCTTCTTCTTCTTCTTCTTCTTCTTCTTTTTTTTTTACTTAGCATCTACTGTCTTTAAACTCCAGGAGAAAGCTCAGATTGTTCGTCAACTTCTGAGCTTCGGTCTTGTTCCGAAACTTGCGTTTTAGGTTACATTCTTTTTTTTTTTTTTCTTTTTTTTTTTAAACACAGATCTGGCTTAGCTTATATGTGTGCAGACTGTTGGCTCCTCGAATCTCACACAGATGTACTTCGAATTCTCAGGTAACAACGCTATTTAGTCACTTTTACGACACGCTTGTGGTTTTTCCAACTCCTATAATGTCTCCCGAAGAAGCAATTGCATTCAAAACGTCTGTGGACCTGTGGACTTGATCATTGCTGTATTTTATAACGAAAGTTGTTTGGGGAATGCGCTGTAGAGCTGCTGGAATTGTCGTGGTGCAAATGACCAGGGCTCACACTGGTCAACCAACAGTATGCACAAAGAATAAGTCACATCTGTAAAACGAACGTGCAGGCAACACTCAAGTTTTGGACCCAAAGTCCATAACTGGATAGATAACCAGAAACTTTCCACTATAGTTTACAGGCGCTCTAAAGGTACAAAAAATGTGTTTAAAAAGACAAGTTTGCAGTCTCACGTCAACCCAGTTTTAGTAGTCTCTTACGACATGCATGAATGTGTTCATACTATGTTTAACTTGTGAACCGCTGACAATTAGAGTATATGTCGAGTGGTCTTACAGCTAACTACAAATGACTGAAACATATTTACAAGAGAAGCTTGTCTCAAGGAAATGATCTGATAAAGAATGATTGAACACACACAAATATATATATATATATATATATATATATATATATATATATATATATATATATATATATATATATATATATATATATATACAGTGGTACCTGAGTATACGTTCGCTATGGTGTACGTTCACCTTGGTATACGTCCTGTCTAGACAAAAACATTTTTTCTTGATATACGACCTTTGTTTGGAATACAACCTGTGTGTAGAACTTGTCTGAATCCGTATGACGCCTCCCGCTATTTGTGTTTACCTCTCTTGACACAAGGCAACGAACAGATTTCACTGACTTTGCAGAGAAGCATTACACCCAAAAAAAGCCCAAACAAGCCGCAACCGCATTGTCTGGAATGACAATACAATGTCACATTTCCGAAACATCATGAGGAAAAGGCAGGAGCAAAGTTCTTTGAGCAAATTTATAGTAAAAAGTCAAACACGATTAGCCTCAACCAGATACAAGAGGCGAAAAAAATGGGAAGAAAGAACCCCAAAAAAAATTGAATTTTTGATTCTTCAAGTTTTATTGTCAGGAGAATTTTCTTCCAAACAATAATATTTCCTTCTTCCTTCACAGTCCAGTGCCATCATAGCAGACGCAAGACTCCTTTCGGAAAGGTGATGTGAGGTGATATTTTCATTTATTCTATCTCACTGCTTCCCGTATTTACGTGTTCAATATTAGGCACTATATGAATTATTTTAAACTATCCGCACTTATGGAAAAAAAAGTAAATAAAAAACTAAAACTATACTCGAGGAGCTCGTGCATTATTATTATTATTATTATTATTATTATTATTATTATTATTATTATTATTATTTATTTATTTATTTATTTATTTATTTATTTACAATAATTGTTATTTTATTTACTATTCAGCACATCGTTATTCTTGTTTTCATTATTACAGTTGTTAATATTATTCCAACATTAAGCTACCAGTGCAATAAAATGTCCACTAACGCCCATGTATGCAAAATCACAACTTGAGAGATGAGATGTTTGAGAAAAATCGCCAACCTAACCATCCGAGATCGAGTGAATAATGATACTATTAGAGAGATTATGAGAACAACTTGTAATAGATTCATCGAGAAACAGCAGATCAGGTTGCTTGGCCATCACGTTAGAATGTAGCACACACACACATACCATCACGGGCACTACATCTCAGAAGATCAGCTACAAGAGCAAGAGGACGGCTGCGAAAAACATGGATAGACAACCTGAAAGACACTCTACGGCTATGCTTTCACGACATGACAATAGCCAGTAAGTACTCGATGGCGAATTATTTCTTTACTCGACATTTAACGGCAAATGTGGTTTATTTTGATGTTCTTCTTCGCGTTTACCAGCTGTACACTCTGGTGGAAAGTTCTGGTTGTTCGTCCACTTCTGAAGTGCATTCCTGCTCCAGAACCTGAGTGTTGCGTGTGCATCAGTTTTACAGATCTGATTCACTTGAATGCAGACTGTTGGTTCCTTGCCTCTCAGGCAGATGCACTCCGACTTCAAAGGAAGCTCCCCAATTAGTCGACTCTTACGACATGCTTTTGGGTAGGCATTGGGTCTATTCTTGTTTTCCCCACGATGGGGCCCCGGAACCCACACAGGGAAATTTTGATGTTGATTATTATTATTATTATTATTATTATTATTATTATTATTATTATTATTATTATTATTATTATTATGCATGTAAAGGTTTAAGCTCCCTCAACCCCCCCCCCCCCCCAATCCCCCTTTTCCAACTCCCTAGAAAATTTTAACTATGCTAAGCGGCTCCCCCTCTCCCCCCCACCCCCCCCCCCCACCCCCCAATATCTGCTTAGGGTCGGCGCTCCTGTTGTTTGCTATTAAATTAAACAGGACACTGGCAAACAGCTCCTGGTTTTTCGGAAGAAACTCGCCATCTGCCAAAAGTACAAAGTGATGTTTGACATGGGGCGGGCCAGAATACCCGAGGAAACTTTGCTTGCTCTGTTCTGTTTTATCGAGTGCTGGCGGTTGTACTATCTGCAAAAAGATATGAGAAATCCAAGGCTGTTGGCTCGTAAAGTAGTGTATTGTTACGTACTGGAGGCTTTTGGCAAATAAAGAGTTACATTTAAACTTTCTAGCACAGGAATAAGGATGTTATTTGCCTGTTTCAGTTTCATGCAATTGCTGTCTTAACTGGTTCTATCTTCATAGGTTGCTACTTTTAACTAATCATGTCAGAGTCCTATGCATTGAAATAGTGGCAAAATGAGACAGAAAATTTTTACACAATCGTAAAAAAATATTAAGGCAGAAGAAGTTAACATTACAAATGTAGGAAGAAAAAAAGAATTAAGAAATTAGTAAAATGTCTGTAGAAACCAACAAACAAATTGAATGATGCCTGACACTGAATCCGCGAAGGCAGATTGGAGACTACAGACAAAAGCGTGACAGCAAACCTGAAGTCATTAGGAAGAGACTGTACATTTTTTAGACATCGAGCAGGACATTATAAGTTTCAAAGCACACACTTACACCGAGAATCTGCCACCTGTGACAGCAGAGCACACAGACATGCCTGCAAACATGTGTTGCAATGCTCTGCTTTGTAATGCAGGAAGACATTGAGAATCTGGTCCAGATGAGCCACAGTGCAGGACAATCAATAGGGGGAACCAGCAGCAAGCAACCCAAGAGACGCAAGGTGCTGTCCATGACCTAGATAGACCTGAATAATCATCAGGATTCAGTATCCTTGCCCAGGTTGGTGGACATGGGGGTGCAGCCTGGAGTAGCCAGATATGGACATTTCACCAAGGGTACATACAGGGCGTCTGGTTAACCAACCCAGAACGGGGGTGATCAATTGTTATACGCTTGTGGAGCTAATGAGGAGAGATCGAAAAATACAGAACAAAAAATCATAGAGAAAGAGATTAAAAGAAATGAGAAGGAGGAATGGGGTGAGCTGCGTGCAATGGTGAAAGAAAGAACGACAGCGTGAGTTAGTTGATGGCCCATGTGCCACATGGGGACAGAAAGCAGAAGAAGAATATGAGCTGAAGTTACATAATGGGGTAGTATAATAGATGATGTTAAAGCAACATAGATGGCTGAATTAAAAGGACGAATTAAAGTAACAGTAAAAAAATGAACGAGCTAACGTAATATAACAAGTTACCGTAATATAACGAGTAAGGGTAATAAAACGTGTTAAAGTTATAGGACGAGTTAAGGTAACAGAACGAGTTAAAATAATAAAATGAAATAAAGTAACAGGAGTTAAAGCAACATCATCATCATAATGTAGCAGGTCCTTTGCAGAACGTGGCTCTCATCACAGTATGCCTGAAAGAAACTCGGTCTCTCGCCAGTTATCCCGCCTCATGCACTTTCACACTCAGAGTGTCATTAATATCCTATGCCCATCTTCGTGTCGGTCGGCCCCTGCTCCTTATTCCTGGAACCATGCCTTCTGCTACAATTTTTTCTAATCCGTTGTGGCGCTTGATATGACCAAAATACCTCAGCTTTCGAGAAAGGATGCTGTTTATAAGCCAGTCTTCCTCGATGTTCAAATCTTTTAAGATGTCAATAGCAACATAGCTAGTTAAATGAACAGAACAAGCTAAAGTAATAGAATCAGTTAAAGTAATT